>JAZHYW010027543.1:0-113015 GCA_037355805.1 Ixodes ricinus | reverse complement strand
GTCCTATCGATTGTAATACGGCTTTAGGCGCACGACGAAGGCGACTTCCGGTCATGGAGAACGACGTGATTAAGTCCGTGTTCCGTCAAGCATCACCACGTATAGTTCAGATCCCCGAGGCGACGAAGCACTTTGTAGGGTCCGAAGTAGCGCTTCAGGAGATTCTCGCTGAGACCACGGTGGCAGATCGGTGTGCACACCCACTCCCTGTCTCCTGGTCTGGAAGTGAACGCCCCGACGACGAAGGTTGTAGCGGCCAGTGTCGACACGTTGTTGGGCTTGAATCCGGAGCCTGGCGAGCTGAGCGGACTTTTCTCCCCATTAGCCAACCACCTGGGCGTCGTCGCTTCCGTTGACAACCGGTTCATGGGGTAACATCGCGTCCAGCATTGTGGTTACTTAGCGACCATGAACCAGTTGAAAGGGTGTCACCCCACTGGTCTCATGTACGGCCGTGTTGTAGGCGAATGTGACGTGCGGCAACGCTTGGCCCCATGTCATGTGCTCCACGTCGACGTACATGGAAATCATGCCAGCGATGGTCGTGTTGAGTCTCTCCGTCAGCCCGATGGTCTGCGGATCGTGCGTCGTGGTGCGACGATGGCTGGTGTGGCTGAGACGAAGGATTTCTTGCGTCAGCTGGGCCATGAACGATGATCCGCGGTTTGAGATCAGAACTTCGGGAGCACCGTGCCGGAGGACGATGTACTCGATAAAAACTTTGCGAATTACTACCGCTGTCGCTCAAGGAAGGCCTTTCGTTTTGGCGCACCGCGTGAGATATTCTGTGGCGATGATTATCCATCTGTTTCCTTGCGTCGATTGTGGGAAAGGACCAAGCAAATCCATTGCGATCTGCTGGAACGGTACGGTCGGGGGAGCAATTAGACGCAGGAGACCTGCCGGCTTCGTCGGTGGTTTCTTGCGTCGCTGGCACTCGTGGCACGATCGTTTGTAGAGGTGAACGGTCTTCAAGAGCTCAGGCCAGTAATACCTTTCACGAACTCGGGCCAGCGTACGGCTATAACCAAGGTGCCCGACGTCGGTGCGTCGTGGCAGGATTGAAAGATCTAATCTTGCAGGTCATTTGGGATTACCAGCAGCCACGGCGAGTTGTTGTCTCCGAAGTTCTCTTTGCAGAGTGCACCTTGTCAAATGGCAAAGGTCAGCACTGCTTCCTGAGGAAACACGTGGCATGGTACTTCCGCGTCACTTCAGGTACTCTGTTAGTGCGCGAAGTTCGGGATCGTCCCGTTGACGTCGTGCCATGTCTTCGCTGTTCACTGCGCCAAGGAAGCACTCGTGGTCATCGTCGTCACTGCTGCCGGAAAGTGGTTCGACGGGGGCCCTAGACAGGCAGTCGGCGTCATTGAGCTTGCGGCTTGACTTGTACACCACAGTCATGTTGAACTCTTCTAGTCGTAGACTCTATCGAGCGAGGCGTCCCGATAGGTCCTTGAGGTTCGCAAGCCAGCAGAGTGAGCGGTGGTCCGTGACTACATGGAACGGGCTCCCGTGCATGTAAGGACTAAACATTGTGATTGCCCAGACGACCACAAGGCATTCTTTCTCAGTCGTGCAGTAATTTGTCAAAGCCTTGGACAGTGTACGACTTGCGTAGGCGATGACTCACTCGGTGCCTTCTTGCACTTGAACCACTACCGCGCCAATTCCTGCGTTACTTGCGTCAGTGTGTATCTAGGTGGATGCATCCTGATCGAAATGTCCAAGAACAGGAGGGTGTCTGAAGCCGTCGCTTGAGCTCTTTGAATGCCTGCTGCTGCTCCTCGGTCCATTCAAACTTTTCGCGTCCTTGTGGGGTTTGTGAGCGGTGCCGAAATCCTAGCGAAATTCCGAGCGAAGCGCCGATAGAAGACACATAGTCCAAGGAACCTTCTCACAGCATTCTTGTCTGTCGGTGCTTGAAATGCTGCGACGGCGCGAGTCTTCTCTGGGTCTGGGCGAACGCCTTCGTTACTAACCACGTGGCCTAGGAACTTCAGTTCGTCATAAGCTAACCGGCACTTTGACGGCTTGAGGGTGAGTCTGGCTGTCCGTATGGCTTGGAGAACAGATCGGAGTTGTCGCAAAAGCTCGCCGAAGACGCCGGAAAACATTACGACGTCGTCGAACTAGACGAGACCGTTCTATCACTTCAGTCCTGCCAGGAGTGTGTCCATGACACGCTGGAACGTTTCTGGTGCCGTGCGTAGTCCAAGGGGAATCACCTTAAACTTGTAGAGTCTTTCCGGCGTGACGAAGTCTGTCTTCTCTCCGTCCCGTTCGTCGACTTCGATCTGCCAGTAGCCGCTCTTCAGGTCCATCGATGAAATATATTGAGAGTGGCGCAGCCGGTCTACCTTGTCGTCTATGCGGAGGAGTGGGCAAACGCCTTTCTTCGTCACCGCGTTCAGCTGCCGGTATTCCACGGAGAACCTAAGCTACAATTGAAAACGAGGCGTGTTGGTTAATAGATACAAAACTTGAAAGTATGAAACAGCGAGGACGAGGACGGGAACAAGGACATATTTCATTTAGCAACAACATAGAATGGCGCAACGAAAAACCGCCCCCAAAAGTCTTGTTTTTTTTTCTTTGTCGTATGCGCCTCAAACAGATGTGTAAAAAGGTTAATGGGAGCGACAGTCCCAGAGGGTGCAATGTAAAGCATGCTAAAAAGCTCGTAGAATGCGAAGAAAGAAAGGTTTATTCAATTCCACTAAACTGTGGCAGTCAGTACATTGGACAGACTGGGAGATGCGTCAACCATCGCCTCAGGGAACACAACCTGGAAGCTTCAAAGGCTTCAAATGAGTCGTATCACCCGATTGTCGTTCACAGCCGCACGTGCGATGACTGTACTCCTCAATTCTCTGATACTAGAATACTGGGCGGGCACAACAACAGATTTTGGAGAGAAATCATCAAATTATTTGCCATGGGGAGTGTAGACAACAACATTTCTGCACCTTCATTATCATTGACAAAGACAGAGGTCGATTTCTTAACACCAGAGATTACTAGATTACTGACACCTCGTCGTGACGCTACAGCTTTTTAAACTTTTATATTTATAGTACATTTCTCTTTAGGACTGCAAGCAACAATAATTCTGCACCTTCATTATCACTGACAATGACGAAGGTCGAATTCTAAGTAATGAGATATAACTAGATTAGTGATACCTCGTAGTGACGCCAGCGCTTTTCAAACTTTTATATTTAGTGTATTCCCTTTCCTTTTTACCTATTATCTCCTTTCTCTCTTTGAGAACGTTGAGACCTTTGGGGGGCGGTTTTTCGTTGCGCCATTTTATGTTGTTGCTAAATGAAAGATGTCCTGTTCCCGTCCTCGTCCTCGCTGTTTTATACTTTCAAGTTTTGTATGTAGAACCTAAGCGTTCCCTCCTTATTCTTAATTAGTGCGACTGGAGAGGCACACGGACTGATTGAAGGCTGGATTTTGTCGTAGTTCAGAATTTCTTGCACTTGCTCTTGAATGACCTCCCTTTCCTTGACGGAGACTCGGTATGGCGATCGATGCACAGGAAGCGCGTTGTCCTCGGTAACGATGCGATGCTTCGCAACGTTGGTTTGGCGCACCTTTGACGACGTCGTGAAGCCGTCGCCGTATTCGCGAGGAGGTTACTCAGCCGCCGTCGTATTCGGCCCTGAAGCTTAAGGCCAATATCGAGCTGCCCTGGCGACGTACAGTTTTGCTAAGGCGGCGATGATTCTTCAGTAATGGCGAGGATTTCGGCGGAGTTCCGGTGTTTCTCGACGTGGCCCACAGCTGCGCCTTCGTGAGGTGTTGCGTTTCTCGTCGGACTTTCGTCACAAACACCACAGTGCACCCATTTTGAAGTTCAGCTACTCCTCTTGCGACGCCTATTCCTCTTTCTAGAAGCAACTGGAGCCTTTCCTCGAGCAGAACTTCGCCGCAGAAAGCTTCGGTGATTCCGTCGGGTACGAAAGCACTCGACCGCGGCTGTAAGTTCATGTGGCTTGCGAGGACTCGCACCGCGGATGACGTCGCTTTGGTTTCCTTCTTTAGTAAACAGGTTTTCGTAGCGTCGGCCGGTTTGCTCCGAGGTCGATGACGGCGCCAAACTCGCAGAGAAAGTCAATTCTGAGGATGACGTCCCTCTGCGCAGTCTTGCAGAACGACGAACTTCCCTGGACATGTTTCACTGACGATCTCGACGGGAGCAGTGCATGTTCCGACTGGTGCGATGAGGTGCCCACCGGCAGTTTGTATTTGAGACCTTCCCACGGCATTGTCACTTTTCGCAGGTGGTGAGAGAGCCTCTATTGAAGACAGAGTTGTCAGCTCCGGTGTCCACGAGTGCCAATGCGTCGTGGCCGTCGATAATAACGTTTAGGTTATTGGGCACCGTTTGAAGAGCGTCGTTGCGACGCGTGGCATCGGGAGAGTGGGAGCACTCCGGCGTTCGTGGAGGCTCTTTACGTCGTCCGTCAACAGCAATTTCACCTCCGGGTGTTGCCGCTCTTAGTTTTGCCGGCGGAAAATCGGAGACAGGCTGTCAGGTGCGACCGACGGAAAGGTGATGCAGAACGCCGGGGGGTGGAGAACGGAAACCTCGTGGTGCTTTCGGCGCTGGTGACGTGGGGCGACGGAGGTATTCCTCGATGTCACAAGGTCTTTTGCCGTACCTTGGGCGAGGGTCGTTCGGCACAATCTCTAGTAGGACCATTTGGTGGTATGGGCACCTTCGATAGACGTGGTCAGCCTCACCGCAAAGGTAGCGCAGCGGTCGCCTGCCAGCCGTCCGCCACACGTCGGTCTTCCTTGCCGCAGCTGGTTCTGGCGAGCGTGCGCACGATCTTCCTGGCGTCGGTTGTACGGTGGCGTTCGAGGTTCACGTCGGGTAGGCGCCATGTACAGTCTCCGGCAATATAAAAGACCCACTAGGAGCGCGTGGCCGAGGCGGTGGCTGGCGGGGGCGCTGCGAGCGCTCCGGGCAATTCCATTCTGCTTCGAGGGGAGGACGCTCACTCGGGGCTCAGCACGATCTGATTAGCCCGTTGCGCTTTAGCTGAGCCCGAGTGAGCGTCCGTCCCTCGAAGCAGAATGGAATTGCCCGGAGCGCTCGCAGCGCCCCGCAACCACCGCCTCAGCCACGCTCCCAGTGGGTCTTTCATGTTGCCGGAGAGTGTACGTAGGCGGCGCTGGTGATGCTCGTCAGACCATCGAGGCGTAACATAGAGCAGGCTCCTCCTGTGCTGCTACGGTGACGGGAGTATCGGGCTGGAAGGCTCGGTGCACCTCCTCTCGGATGACCTCGGTGAGTGAAGGTGAGGATGTGCGTCCTGCAGCATGTAAGGTCTTGCGCAAGTCCTTCCGGAAGATATCCCGGACGATTTCCCGAACGCTCTCGGCACCGCCGGTATTCAGGTCCCGTAGGGAAGCTGCAACGAATGAAGTGCTGGGCGCGCCGGCGAGTTGGTGGCAGTGGCTAGCTCGGGCCGTCAGTGCGCGCTCGATATTTGTGGCTTCGGTTACAAAACCATCGACAGTCGTCGGCGAATTGCGTACCAAGCCTTCGAAAATTTCGCTCTTCACGCCACTCACGAGAGCACAAAGTTTCTTCTCCTCGGCGGCCTCCGGATCAGCTCGGGCACTTCGACGCAGGACATCTTCACCAAAGCTTGTTACGCTTTCGTTGGGGCCATGCACCCTTGTTTGAAGGAGGTCCTCCGCTCGTTGCCGACGGTGGTAGTTGATCAATGTCCGCTACAACTCGGCGGCGCATGACTCCCACGAAATAAAGGCGGCTTCGTGGTTCTCACACCAGTGCCTCACGGTGCCTTTAAGTGAGAAGTAAAGAATCTGGAGGTGGCGCTCATTCGTCCATCTCTTGTGGCTTGCTACACGTGCATATTGATGCAGCCATTCGTCTATATCCTCGTGGACTTCGCCATGCAAAGGCATCGGAGTGCGGGGAGTGGAGGGCAGGATGACAACGGGCGGGAAGTCATCGTCGCGGTCTTGTTATCTGGCTTCTGCAGCAGGGGTCCCGATCCTGGGGTTGGTCTTTGGTATGGCGGCTTTCTCGGGCGTTGGAATATACAGCGAAAAGTAGTCTCGCGAGGTTGAGTGCCTCACTTGACCGGGGCATCTTCGGACGGGCACGCTTCACGAGCGTGGAATGCGATACTGCACCTCCACCAAGAAGATGTCACGAATGACAATTGATGAGGCGATGACAACTGAAGAAACCAAACGTTTAATGGACTGGACGTGTGTCCAAAACAAAAAGGAAAACTGAAGATAACGACAGAGCGCCTCGGGCGTCGAAGTTGGAAAAACAGCTGGATTGAACGCTGGGGCAAGACCGACTCCTCTCGCCATGCGGAGGCCCTTATGTACCCTCGTGGGTTTTCGGAACATTCGGCGTAGAACTTTCGGCCTGTAGGACATTCGGTACTGGATCAGACGAGACTGTTCTGGAACTTACGAGAACGCCAAGTTTAAAGAATAAATAAAAGGACATTCTGCTAAATGGAATCGAACCTAGCCCTTCCGCCGCAACAGTCAAAGGCAATAACTAATCGTGTTTTGTTTTTGTAAACTGTAGTTTTTTGGCCACGCACGCGCTCGCTTGGCGACGCGCGTGGCAACATCCCCTTAGCCGGAAAACTTAAAGCATTAAGCTTAAAGCTTATAAAGTCTAACAAAACACCCTGCATAGGTGGACGGTCTGTAAATACCGGCGGCCGGTCTGAACGGTATAGACCGGAATACAGTCCTGCACATTTTGTTCTGTAGTTATATCACACTTCAGCAAGATCTGTCACTCAGTCTGAATTTCTTTAGGGGTAAATTTACGACTCAAATATTAGTGTGTGCTAGTTGGTTTAACGCTGTCCAGTCGACTTTATGTCCGTGTCTGTCCTTTGGGTTTTTGAATTCAATAAGTAAATTTACTAGTTTCATAGTACAAACGTTTGGTTCTTTATATACAGGTTATTCTTTGCGGTAGATATTAGAAACCTCGTAAATCTTGCTAATCACAAATTTTATTTGATTTACTGTCGCTCAAAGACACCATTTCGGACGTATGACATGAGCGAGAATCTGAAAAAATTATACAAAAGCACAATACATATAAAACTTTGGGTTCAAAAACAATAGAACGAGAGAAAGAACAAAACCAGAGGTGCCCTTGATTGACTCAAGTCATGTACATAATGCCAGGCACATTCAAACCGAAAACAAATTATCATCTTGGAAACTAATTCGACAATAAATTGTCACATTTTGTCCTAAACAACTTCCCGTCAGATTCAGTTGCCAAAAGAGTCTGGGAGCGCGTTCGAATCTAAAATACACAATGCTAACGGAGATGAGAGGAATAGACTAGTGCGTGACGCAAAAGGTTCCACTTTCTTGGTGTCATCACATCGGGCCGAAATATGGGTTGCAGGCCTACAGACAGATTGTTTGAAAGTAGATCCACTGTAATTAATTTTATGAGAAGAACACATGCGTCAAATCTGCTTTCTTATCTCCAAATACGACAAACCCAGCTTTTGTTTGAAACTCATGACACTGATTTGGTAACCGTATTTTTCAGAAACAAAACGGGCGGCTTTATTTTGCAAGGCTTCAAGAGTTTTAACTAAGTAATTTTGGTGCGGGTTCCAGGTTATAATTGCATATTCTTGTTTTGGTAGAATTATAGTTTCGTAGGCAAGCAGGCGTGTTTCTTGGGGTGCCTGGCACAGCGTACGCCTTAGAAAACCGAGTTTTCTCGATGCGTTTAATATGATGTTATCGATGGGCTGGTTCTATGTTGAGCTGGATGTGAAATGGATATCTAGATATTTATACGACACTGCAACTTCTAGTTCGAGAGAGAGGAAGCTGTACTGGGTTAATATTACAATAGTTTTATTATTAACTCTCATTAGCTGGCATTTTCTGATGTTAATGTTAAGCTGCCATTTTAAGCACCAATTACAAATTTTGTCAAAGTCAATTTGTGAGAGCGCGACTACCATCTGTACTAGTTATTTTTCTATATATAACACAATCATCTGCAAACAACTTGATTGTTGAGGTTAGGGTGGATGGAAGATCATGTGATACAAATTAGAAACAGAGGGGACCAATCACACTGCCCTGAGGAACGCCTGATGTCTTGGGAAGTTTTGAGGAAAGGGTATTGCTTAACCTTACTGATTGGGTTCTACCACGCAAAAATACTAGTAATCTATTTTACGATAGATGGGTCTATTTGGAGATGGGACTATTTTCAAAGTAGGTGACAAGGGAACTGTATGAGATGCCTTTGCAAAGTCGATGAAGATAACATCAGTCTGGGTGCCAGCATGAGTGTTAAAGTGCGAATCCGTAATGAACTCAAATAGTTGAGTATTACATGAGTGCTTCGGTCTAAAGTCGTGCTGGTTCGAAAAAAGGAAGTCATTGCCGTCGAGTTGGGACATAATAGCTGTAAAAATGACATGTTCCATTATACATTTCGAAAAAATCCGAGACTGTGACCAAAAGGGATGGACAAACAGCCAAAGTCCTTTGAGACTTTGTGTTTGTCCGTCCCTTTGTCCCAGTCTCGGGTTTTTCCGGAATGCGAATCCACCACCAGCTCGTTTGCGCGCTTACCATTTGTTCACATGTTCCATTACCTTGCACGAAACGCTGGTGAGGGTGATAGGCCGATAATTGGAAGGGTCGGTTCTTATGCCGATATTTGAAGATTGGTTTGACGATAGCAAAACCCCAGTCGGTCAGAACAGTGCCATCATCAAGACTTTGCTGAAATAGCATGAATAAAAGAACAGAGGCCGAGTGGTTTAACATTTTAGTACCTTTTAAAATATGGCATCATCGCCTGCGGCGCAGTGAGACGGGAATTTATCAATACATTTGGCGATACTATTACTTGTGAATGAAATGTTAGAGGGCTCGGTAGCACCGTTCCAAGCAGGATGGTTAATCCTTTCTGGTTGTTCACGCAGATTTTGTTGTGGCAGTCAACATCTACGACGCCGCATGGAACAAGTCACCATGACTTTGCAAGCCCGAGGGAGATCGGATATCACGGCTTTCGGGAAGGGAATTCTTCGGCGATTCCTGGCTCATCGGCTTATCTGAGGATTGAAGACCGCGTAAACCAGCGCACGGCCCCAGAGCGACACCTGGCCCTGGATCATCCTTTCGGCACGCTGGCGACGGGAGCGACATCTACTCACCTACAAGACCGGCGCCAATGCAACAGCGGCTCCAGAGGGCTCGGTAGCACCGTTCCAAGCAGGATGGTTAATCCTTTCTGGTTGTTCACGCAGGTTAGTAACAAATATCGTGTGATTAAGTCCTTGCGGGACAATTCTGTAACGCTTGTTGTGCTGCCGAGCCCTGGCTTTATTCTTGTCACAATGTCTGAATGTTGGGATGCTTTTCTAATACTGCTTCAATTATGTGGTGATGTTGAGCTGAATCCGGGACCCGTTACACTGCAGCAAATTTTGGAAGGGCAAAACAGAATAGCAGGGGACATAACTGAACTAAGTAATCATCTTGGCTCGTTAGATAGGCGACTGGGGGCGATCGAGGCGTCGGTTTCCCGTTTTAATGAAATGGCCCAAAAGTTTGATTGTGCGCAGGAAAAAATAGTGAGTCTTGAATTGTGCGTTCAAAACCTAGCAAGAAAAGTTGATGACTTGGAAAACAGAAGTAGGCGTAACAACCTCATCATCTATGGAATCAAGGAGCCTGACAACGAGACGGAAGCGCAGCTAACAAATAGTGTAGTCAACGGAGTATTCATGGAAAGACTAGAAGTCGAGGTTAAAAGTATCGAAAGAATCCATAGACTTGGAAGACGCACTTCCGACAAGATTCGCCCTATCATCATGAAGCTTGGAAACTTCACAGAAAAAAAGGAAGTGCTTAAGAATGCGCGTAAGCTAAAGGGGTCTAATATTTTTATTAACGAGGATTTTTCTTTACATGTGAGGACAGTACGAAAAAAACTGTGGGACAGTGCTAAAACTAATAGAGATGGTGGAGAGAAAACTACATTAATTTTCGACAAATTAAGGGTAGGGGACATATTGTACGCCTGGGACGTAGATAAGGATGAAAGAGTGCAACTTCCAACACGCGCAGAATACAGGCCCCCTGATCACTCCGAAAATTGACCAGTCATCTCAAACGGCGATAATAATTTGATTATTATAAATGTGAACGCCAGAAGCATAGTCAATAAAGTCGTTGATCTTGAGCACATCTTGGTTGAACATGACCCACACGCTGTCATCATCACTGAAACCTGGCTGAATCCATCTATACTAAACAGCGAAATCATCCCCCCAGGCTACAAACTTTTTAGAAAGGACCGTGAAAGCAGAGGGGGCGGTGTCGCTATTGTTGTTAAAGACTGTTTGGATTGTGAAGAGCTAGATGGTGCCCCTGATATAGAAAACAAGTGGTGTAAGATTAAGATTGGCAAAGTTGAATGCATATTGGGAGCTGTATATCGACCGCCTGGAATGGGAGTAGAATTTGTAAATAATCTGAACGACTTTTTGGATCAACTACGTGCACACTCCCGGAAAGTTATCATTGCTGGTGATTTTAATCTTGGTAGCATTGACTGGGATGGTCTAGTTTCAACATCTCATGAAACCTTAGTGTCCTCTGCATTACTGGAAATGATTTTTTCGCATAATCTCACTCAAGTTGTTAAAACTCCCACGAGAATTCAGGGTTCGTCAAGCTCGATCCTCGATTTGTTTTTTGTCACTGACAATTTTCTCCCAACTAGCCACGACTGTAGGGTATTGCCCGGTATCTCTGACCACTGCATGGTTGTTTTATCTCTTCCCATCCAATCGCTTTCTCACCCTAAATTTGCTTACAGTACGTACAAGGATTTCAATCGGGCTGATGACGTAGCTATTCTGGACGAGCTAGACTGGTCATACGAAACATTTGAGAGAATTGCTGACGATCCTACGGTATCGGTTAACGACTTGTGGATTTATATGAAGGAAGTTATTACCAAGTGTATAACAAGGTATGTACCTACTACGACTAAAAAGAAGGCAACGCACAATCCCTGGATATAATAGAGATGTTATTCACGCGAAAAGAAAAATATCGCGCTGTCGAGCACGGATTCGTCAAGTACCCGACCCGGACGGACGCAGTAAATTAGGAACGCTAAGTCAAAATCTTAAATCACTGATTAAAGCAGCGAAAAATAAATACTACAATATAACTATGCCAGCTTTTCTAATTTCATCTCCTCGCAAATTTTGGCGGCACCTCAAACCAGCAAAAGAGGGTGTAGGAAAAATTGAGGTTGAAGGACGTACGATCCAGGATGAATACGGAATAGCAAGTTGTTTTAATCACTTCTTTTCAACCGTATTCTCTACGGACGATGGGACTACGCCTGTGTTCGACAACCTAGAGGATGTGCCTCCTATCCCCGATGTAAGTTTATCTCTTGATGGTATTGTCGACTTGTTGCTTAACCTAGATTGCAAGAAAGCAACCGGTTACGACAAGATCCCGAATACGTTTCTGAGACGTTACGCTGAATCACTGTCTAACTATGTTATTATTATTTTTAAGAAATCTCTTTCAACAGGATTACTGCCTAATGACTGGAAGATTGCTAAAATCGTACCTGTTTTGAAGTCGGGTAAAGCTTCATCCGTTAACAACTACAGGCCAATTTCGTTAACATCAACATGTGGAAAACTTCTTGAACATATAATTTCGAACCATATACATTCTTTTTGAGAAATCATAACTTGTTGAATAGCTTTCAGCATGGATTTCGCAAGGGGTTGTCTACTGTCACTCAGCTTGTTGAAGTTGTGCATGATTTTTCCGAGATTTTGAACCGCAGGGGTCAGGTTGACGTCATATTTTTAGACTTTAAGAAGGCGTTCGATAAGGTTAACCATAGGAAGTTATTGATCAAAATAAAATCTATTTTAAAGAATCCCGTATTAGTCAGATGGATAGAGATGTTTTTATATGAACGGAGGCAATTCGTAGAAATTAAAGATAGGCACTCCGATATGAGTGATGTCAAATCGGGAGTCCCCAGGGCACGGTCCTCGGACCGCTATTCTTTCTAATATTTATAAACGACATAGTTAAAAACCTTACCGTCCAGGCTAGATTATTCGCCGATGACTGCATACTGTATACAGAAATTAAGACGCCCATGGACCAACTTAACCTAAATACATGTATTGCGCGCATTGGTGAATGGTGCAATACATGGCAAATGTCGTTAAATTTTGAAAAAACCGTTTGCATGACAGTTACTCACAAAACTAAACCCAGTGTGTTTGTATATGAGCTAGAAGGAAACCCGATTGAAAGGGTTAGCAAATACAAATATCTGGGTGTGACCATTTCTCACGATCTACGCTGGGGTACGCACATAGATAATGTTGTTAAAAAAGCGAACGCCAAATTATGGTACTTAAGACGGTCCCTAAAACTAAGTTCAGTCAACACAAAACTTTTGGCATGTAAAGCGCATGTTTCCCAGCTCATACTGGGAAACATGCCCAACTAAAGAGTTAAAGTTTTTTTCGTAAACTCGAAATTCGAAAGCTTATCTTCGTTCTGTATGAGTTGTTCAACATGCTGAAAAGTGAAATACATAATAAACGTATTGACACAATTCTTTGCGTCAGGTTCAGAACAGTTACACCACTCTGATCAAATCCCCCTCACACGGGATGTGAAAGACAGGGGAGTTTTCAGTCTTCCGCATAAGGATCTTGCCCTGTGACACCTAAACATATTTCCAGTTTTCTCTCGCTTTGCCTGGCGAGCTTTGTTTAGTAATACCTTGTTTTCGACACAAAGATGTTCATTTATATAAAGTGCATCATTGGCCTGAAGTCGAAGGTGGGTGGTGTTTAACCTCGTCTTCTTATTTATTTATTTTATTTATTTATTTGGTACCTACATCGCCCGGTGGGCATTACAGTAGGGGGGGGACGAAAGAAATTTACAAAAGCAAACGTACATTTGAACAACAACAACAAATAACAAGTCAAGCAGGAGAAACATGCCAATATATGCTGCAATAGTATAAGAAAATGAATAACAGCGAAATAACCATGTCAAACAGGAGAAACATGCCAATATATACTGCACTAATATGAAAAAAAAATGATTAACAGCATGCAGAAGTCACACAAAAAATCATCGAACCGACTACAATAACATAATTTCATCAAAAATATGATTGTACAGTAGGAAGCTCTACAAGTGAGTCGGGCAGCACATTCCAGTCATTAACTGTCCGCGGAAAAAAAGAATATTTTAGAACGTCGGTCCGTGCGCGAAATTCTCGGATATTTTTTTTGATTACTAGTTCTAAGGGAAACGTAATGAGGTTCCAATAGGTATCTGGACTTATCTATACCGACGCTACCGTGATAAAGATTATACATAAACTTGAGACGGAGGCACTTTCGTCTTAGTTGTAAAGGTTTCCATCCGAGTTGGAGCTTTAATTGAGAAACACTATCATGAAAATTATAGTTATTTAGCACATATCTTGCGGCCTGGTTTTGAATTCTTTCAATTTGATTTATACATGTTTGCGTGTTTGGGTCCCAAAGAATACAAGCATAGTCCAGGATTGGGAGGACGTAATATAAGTAGAGGGTTTCTTTCAAATGAGCCGACACTTTTCTGAAATTGCGACGCAAAAAATGGAGCATGCCGCTGGCCTTAGAACATAATAACTTTACATGATTATTCCATCTTAAATCAGCGGTTAGGCGTACCCCGAGATAAACTGCCTCAGTGGTAAGTTGCAAAGGAAGATTGTTTAGTTTAAAAACGGCAGAGACAATTTTACGTTTTCTAGTGAATCGAACGTGGACACATTTGGATACATTAAGGAACATTTTCCACTTGTCACACCACTCTGTGATCTTATTTAAATCACCCTGTAGGGCCTGGACGTCGTTGTCATCGGTCACTTCTTTGTATAAAACGCAATCGTCAGCATACAACCTTATATTCGATGAAATTCCGTGCGTGATATCATTAATGAAAATTAGAAAAAGGAGGGGCCTAAAACAGAGCCTTGTGGTACACCTGACATTACATCTACATATGATGAATGAAATCCATTCATGATGACGCGTTGTTTCCTAGCATTAAGATAATCTGCTATCCATTGCAAAACTTTTACATCGATGTTTAGGCTATGTAATTTATGAAGCAAGAGCGAGTGATTAACCACGTCAAAAGCTTTCCTGAAATCTAGAAAAATACAATCAGTTTGGCAGCATCTATCAAATGCACAAGCAATGTCGTGATAAAATTCTAGGAGCTGAGTGTTACATGATAACCCTGTGCGGAAACCGTGTTGAGCCGAGGAAAAGAAATTGTTGATATTTAAATGACTTAATAAGGTTAGAATAAATTATATGTTCCATTATCTTACAACATTCACTCGTTAGGAAATCGGCCTATAGTTTTCGACACTATTTTTTTACCGTTCTTGTGTATTGGGACTACATTACCAAACTTCCAATCATCAGGTAGACGTCCACTCTCTAGCGACTTCGTAAATATTATTAATAAGTATGATGCTATAATATCGGCGCAAGATTTCAATACGATATTTGGAATTCCATCCGGCCCAGGTGCTTTTCCAAGTTTTATATTGCCTAGTAATTTTCTTATGCCATTGTGATCGAACGCGAGTTCGTTCATTTTACCGCTAACATTGTCAACCGTCGGCGGTAGTGATGACGGTGCGAAAGTTGAAAACACAGATTTGAAGTATTCATTGAAAGCGGCTGCCTTGACGCTATCGTCTGTCACAAGATTATCATCAACCAGAAGAGAGGGGACACCAGCCACATCCTTTCGTTGCGATTTTACATACTTCCAAAGTTCTTTGGGACAGTCCTTAAGTTTGCTATCAAGTGAGAGAAAATATTCTGACTCAGCTTTTTTGTTTTTACTTTGAGATCTTTTTGAAGATTTTTAAGCTGGCCCAAGATCAGTGAATCGTTACTTTTTTATATCGTGCAAAAACACGTTTATTTTTATTTATTGAGCGTCTGATTTCTGAATTCATCCATGGCTTATCTTGTTTGCGCTTCGCGCTGACCATCTTTGTTGGAACATAAATTTCTACCAATTCTTGTATTTTATTTTTAAAGATGTTCCATAAGGTATTCACATCACATGACACACTGTACACCTCGAAATCAGACAAAAAGTTCATAAGGTCAAAACCTAAACTATCATAATCCCCTCTATTGAACATGTACGCCTTTTTGGGTGGGTTTCTATATCTAGGAACATTTAAACATTTCATAGTCGCTACTACTGCCTCATGATCACTTATTCCGGGAACTACTGAAGCGGAGGTGATCGATGGAAACCTATTACAAAGAAGAATATCCAAAACACTTGCACGACTAACGCCAAGTCTTGTGGGTTCAGTAACAAACTGATGCAAATGGAATTCATTAATAATGTCGGAAAATGTTGCGTAGAGCGAGGATGAATTTTCAATCACGGGGCGGTGATCTAGCCAAGTAACATCTGGTAGATTAAAATCACCACCCAAGACTACATGACCCGGCGCAACAACAGAAAGTGCATTGTACAATGAAAGAAGCGGTTGAGCAGTGCTCGATGGCGGCCTATAAAACGAACCAACAGTTAAGTATTCACCTCGGGAGAGGAAAATTTTACACCACACCATTTCACAGGTTACGCCGGTAATATCTACAGGAATGCTGTGTAGGCTCTGATGAACGAGCAAAAATACACCGCCACCGTGATTATCTCTGTCATTACGGTAGACAACAAAGTTCGGAGGGAAAACTTCAGTGTTAAGAACAGACGGGTCCAGCCATGACTCAGTTCCGATAACAACGTCTGGAGTGGTAACTGAGATAAGACTAGCTAGGTCATCTGATTTATTTCGAATGCTTCGGCAGTTTACTATAAGGAATGTAATGTTATCGACTGTCGTAGACGATGTTGCAGAAGGAGTTTGTAATTGCTAGCGATTACATTCCACGACGGTTTGGGAATCCGTATCATAAACGTACGAATTTCGTCCGATTGAGAGTTTATTAAATCGAAGCTTGAAAGGAAGGTTCTTAGTTTTGGCAAAATCGAGTAGTTTTTTTCGTTCCATGCGCACTTTAGGCGAAAAATCCTCGCTAAGGCTAACCGATGTGTTTTTAAGCTTCGGACTTCGAAGTAAAAGTTCTTGCTTCGTCTTAAAAGACGCAAATTTCACTATTATTGGCCTGTTCCGCTGATTACTGTAAGTCCCCAGCCTATGAGCACGCTCCACAGCGGATGGTTCGAGAACATAACTGAGGCTTTCACGACACAGTGTTACCACATTTTGTTCAGAAGCGGACCATGACTCATTCTCGGAATCTGGGATACCATAAAAAATTAAGTTCGACCGCCGAGACTGATTTTCAAGACTATCTTGCTGTAAGGCAAGATGTGACACTTGCTGTGATAATTCTTTAGTGGCGGCGTCAACAGCACGCCGGTCCTCCTTTAGCGTTTTGATAATGATTAAATCGTTTTCCATAGCCCGTATTTTTGTCGATAATGATTCTAGTTTATCATCCATCGTCTGCTGTTTGGCTTGAACACTTCTCAGCTCCTGTAAGAGCTTTGACTGTCCCTGTTCAAGTTTAGGCAGAACCGACACAGATTTCATTATTTCTGCAATTTGATCTTCAAGCTTGGTAGGACCTGGGTTACTTTCGACATCTCCCGAAGCAAGAAGCAGTAGTTTGATAGTAGTCAACGCTAGGACACAAGTGTTAGCTTCATCAAGTACGCGGGTACACAGGCGTTTTACACTGTTGGGGCATGGCACCGACAAGAGAAACGGGTCTGAAGAACGACACGTGGTATTATGTCGTAAAGGACAAACCTGTAGCAGAAGCAAACGTGAGCATGCTGGATGCATGTCGGCGCCTAGCCCCGTCGGTGACTCGATGTGCCGCCCCTTTTGTACGGCCGGATTCAACGATGATGTGCTTGGTTGCCAGACGATGTTTTCAAAGATGGTTGTGCTTGACGGCCAGTGTTCGCCCGAAAGCGAAACTGTCGGCGGAGCGCAGACAGCGGGGCACGTTTCTTCCTCGGTGACAGAGGCGTATCCAGGGCTGTTGGCTGCGCTGGTTCCAAACAAGGCTCGTGTTTGTCTTATCTTCCTTTCTGTTGTCCTCGTCTAATAAGCGCTACCATGCCTTTGGCAACCCAAGACCAATACCAACTAGCCCAGCATTCAGCATTGATAAGTCCAAACAGAAGTGCCGAAACCTGTAGCAGAAGCAAACGTGAGCGTGCTGGATGCATGTCGGCGCCTAGCCTGACAGGCCGCTGATAGCAGCCTGTCAGGCATCTCACGAGAGGCGAACCTTACCACAACATTGGGTTTCACCTTGTCCCTCGACGGTACCCGATGTACAACGTCGATGCCACTCACAGATACCTCTGTTCCAAGATATAAAGCAATTGCCCTCAAAGATGCTGTCAGGTCCTCGTTTGCAAGAACGGGAAGCCCTTTGATTTCGACGTTCTTGTTCCTACTGTATTGTTTCAGCTCTACTATTTTCCTCTCTTGCTTCACTGAGCTCCCTGCCGAGCTGTTGGTTTCCTTGGAGTAGCCGAGATTTTTTTTCCTTCCGTTAGCTCTTGGCGAAAGCCCACAACATCCTTCTTGACGTGCTCAACATCCGCGCTCAGGAATGTGATAGATTCTCGTATACCAGCGAGCTCGGCATGAATTTCAGTGTTCGAACATGACACCTTCGCGATATCTTTTTTAATGACTGTCGCAAATGCATCTAACGTAACTACTAGGTCGCTTAGGACTTTGACGATTTCCTCTAGGCTATTGGTTGGCTTCTGTCCCATTGCCTTGGCGGCATCACTCAGGTTTCCAGGATCTAAATCTACCGTAACTCTGAGTTCCAAACGCAGTAAATTAGTTGTTTTGCGCCCCACTACAATAGCTACACAAGGCGAACACGGCGCAACAAAGGATACTTGGGGCAGCAACAGCGACAGCAAAATGCAGACATTTAAGGACTTAGAAAGGTAAACCACCAACCTGTAAAAATGCAAACGCTGTTGTCGAACGTCCTTCCGCTGTCGCTGCCGCCAGCAAAGTGATCGTAACACCCGCAGACGCCGCCCACTCCGGAGCGAGCAATAAAAAGTTTCGTAGTTACGAACAGCCTGTGTAGATGGCACTCCTGGCGTAGCAGTGTAGATGTCTGGTGGAAGGCACACCGTCGTGTACACGGAACTTGGCTCTGGAAGCGTAGCAGTCGCCGCGCGGCGAACCTTGCCCGAAGACGCCTTAAAGGGCAACTCCGGTCCATACTTTCGATTTTAGGATTGTGACTGTTTTAGCGCAGTCAGCGTCCCTGAATTGCAAGGTGTAATTTTTTTCTCGTTATTGTGCGTAGTTTTAAAGATATCGACGCCTGAAACTTTTGTTTGGGTCGCTGCCAACAAAACCGAAACTAGCCGCTCGAGGCCCCGGCAACGCTGGAAATCAGCCGCTATGTGAACGTGACGTCAGGATCGTTCTCGTTCAACGAGTTTGCATGCCGAGCGGCACCTACCTCTGTTGCGCTAGCCGTCCAAAAGAAAGGAGGTAAGCTGATTTTGTTTTAATTCTGTATACGTGGTAGCTGTCCAGCATATGTAGCAAGGAGTTAGTGCGTATACCTAAAGCTGAAGTGACTGGAAAACCCGTGAACTCGTTCGGTGCCGTACTCGGCGGCCGCCGCCGTGCGTGTGCTATGCCATACTCGTCGCTTGTATACACAAAAGCTAGCGACTGTAAAACCAGTGAACTCGTTCGGTGCCGTACTCGGCGGCGGTCGCCGTGCGTGCGGTCTTCCATATTCGTCGCTAGGCCTAAATTGTCATCGGGGCTCCGTGGATGGAGGGCGCTACTCTACGCCGCGCTGCCAGTGACGTGAAGTACTGGGGGCCCTCTCGCTTTCGCGCTGCGTGTCAGTCCCAGACACAAAGCATTGAGACTTTCCGGCGTGGGCCGCGGCGCTCAAGACACACGTGTGCTGGGCTGTACACGTCTGTTTTTTCGTTCTTTTTTTCCTCGGGCGCGTAAAAGCCGACGTCCAAAGTCCACTCGTCGAATAGCGTTCACCCACACTTTCTTAAACTTCTGGTCCGTTGGAAACTTGTGAAAAAGCACGTTCAGGTTTCGCAGCGGGTTGTTTGAGCAGCCCACAGCGCTACAAGTTATACTCAGCATTTTCGAGGAACAGCTGGGCAGGACCTGGGCGCACCGAGTTTCTCGCTAAAACGAGTCTTGGAGTCCACGCAAGCAAATAAACAAAAGGCTATACCGAAGCTACACGGGCTACAGATAAAAGCAACGGCTAAACACGCCAATCACCAGCCGAAGTGGTGGTAGCGGCTCAAAGAAGCGCACTCCGCGCAACGCCCCGACCGGAGGAAAAAAGAGAACTATAATGACGTCACGGCCCAATGTTGCTTTAGCGATCGCCAACCCGCTGGCCGCCCGCTAAGGAGCAGCGGCCCGCGGCGGGTCGCATTTTTATTAAAGGGATTAGTTGAGAATGCGGCGTCCCCCGGACGTAATTTTTTGGCTGGGGTCGTATTTTGTGTCACTACAGCGATACCAGTAATTTATTTGATTTTGCAGTTTTGACGGGAGTTGCCTTTTAAGGGTCACCAGCACCATCTGTAAAAATGCCGAGACGAATTAATCTTGAAGAAGAAAGCGAGAAGGGACGGACAAACACAAACTTCCAACTGGCAACATTTGTTGCCAGTTGAGAACCCTAACACAAACTTTCAACTGGCAACATCGTTTTCTTCCTCAAGTTTAATTATCCCTACCAACCCGCTCGTTGTGTCCAAGCAGAGACTTTGCCTTAATTGCATTGTCATCGTTATTATAGTAGCATTTTGGGGGGCGGACGGAGGGTGTGAGGCCTGGCCGAGAACTCTATCTTACTTTTTTTAGGTTGAAAAAAAGTATAATAGCAGTAAACTCTTGGTGTCATATTCCGCCTATGACATTAGATAACAGAGGCACCGGAGAATAAATTCATTCCGCTTCGGTACTGTAGACGGTAACAGGTCTTTTCAAGACGCCCATTTTTGTAATCAAATGTTTCATCATAAACAAAAAAAAAACAAGAACAAAAAAAAAAACACGTTGCGATCACAACAATATTTGATCGTGCTGGAACCAGTGCAAACTGGGCAGAAAACGAAAAGAAATACCAATGGAAGGAGAAGAAAACACAATAACATAAGGGATTTTTTTCTTTTTTCCACTTTGGATCCTTCTCTATCTCCACCCGGTCTCAGGTCGTTTTAAAAATTGTAAATCTCTACCAGCTCGCCCGAACCTTTACAGTTTTATGTTATCGAAGTCAATTTCACTTATATTTTGCTTTATAAAATATGTCACCTTCCAATGACAACCTGTGATACTGACCAAGTGCAGCTGATATGAATACAAAGTTTCGAGGCCGAAAAGAGTACGTTCTGGAACAGCAAAGTGGAAAGTTGGGCCAGTTGGTTCATGGTTTTTTTTAAATAAAAGCGCCGAATAAAACAAGGAAATAAAAGTAGTGCGCCTTGCGCCGTTCCACTTCTTTGTCCCTGTTTTATTCGGCGTCCTGAACAGTTCTTTTTTTTTACTTGACGACAATAGGTTTCTGGATAAATTCAATCGATAATTGTACCGGAGCATAGCGCTTGTATTAAGCTTAAAAATGAACAGAACGTTTTTTGGGACCGGAAGGTTAGCGAAAATGGAATTATTTGACTCCTCCCCAGTTTTTACCTATCGAGTTAGCTTGCACGTGGAGATTTTTTCCTATTTCTTTATTTTATCGCAGGCACAGGAACAATTAATGATTGGGGGGTAAAATCAAAGCATTGTATCTGGAGTACTCTGACGCTGGCGAAATGCTAAAAAAATATTCTTCTTTGTTCACATCTTGGACATTGAAAAAGGGAGTGGTACCCTACGTGCGTTATGATACCGTACGTGCGTTATAAAACGCCTAGCCCGCATTCGTCAATTCATTTTAAGGCCTCTCTCTCGCAAGTAGTCACATCTTTTAGAGCGCAGCTCTTAGGCGCCCGTTTCCGGCCAGGCGGCATCGCCGTCGGCGTCGCCGTCGGCGTCGCCGTTGGCGTCGGCGTCGCCGTCGGCGTAACTGCGCGGTGCATGATGGGTAATTTTCCCGCTAAATTTAGCGGAAAAATTTCCCCGCTAAATCTAGCGGAAAATTTTCCCCGCTAAATCTAGCGGAGAATTTTCCCCGCTAATTCTAGCGGAAAAACTTCCCCGCTAAATCTAGCGGGAAATTTTTCCCGCTAAATCTAGTGGGAAATTTTTCCCGCTAAATCTGGCGGGAAGTTTTCCCCGCTAAATCTAGCGGAAAATTTTTCCCGCTAAATTTGGCGGAAAATTTTCCCCGCTAAATCTAGCGGAAAATTTTCCCCGCTAAATTTAGAAGAAAATTTTCCCACGCTTCATTTAGCGGGGGGAACTCCCCCCTCCCTTCTCGAGGTCACGTGACCCCCAGGCCACGTGACCCCCCCCCCCCTCCCCGAGGTAACGTGACCCCCCTCCGTGCCTTCCCCTCCTCCTCAAGAGCTGCGCTCTAATTCGGTGTTACAGGGAGTTGTAAACGGCTTTCATTTTTCAGATACCGGCGCTGTATGCACTTTAGCAATTCTGAATACTCCCGTTTAGCGTGGCGGTCCATAACCTGACAAGGTATTGCTCTTATGGCGCATTCACACTGGAAGCGGATCCGCGTTCGCAAAGCGGTTGCGAACGCGGTTATATAAAGATCCAGTGCAATTGCACGCGCATTTGATGTCGTCAAATGCGCGTGCGGTTGCACTGGATCTTTATACAACCGCGTTCGTAGCCACTTTGCGAACGCGGTCGCTCAGTGTTGAATCATATAGCTAGCATATTCTTTCAGAGCGCGAGAGGAAAGATGTGTCTTTCAAAGGCCGGGCCACCAGCACATGCTCGTTGCCTGTCCGGCGTGCTTTGGATGCGCGCTGGAGCTCGGAGTGCACGGGACATCGAATGGCTCTCAAAGTGTAGGAAGCGCGCACTGAAAGAGCGACAACTGAAGCTCCTCTCTTCCGTGCTCATATTCTCAGTCAGTATACTTCACCTAAAAATGTCTGTAGTGAAGACGGAGGCACAGGCACGTGAGCCTACCTCAGCGAAATGCTTTTGTTTGTACCACAACTCGTTGCATAGAACGCATTTTCGAAAGCCACACGCTCGTGCCCATGCCTTTGCCTGCATTAAAGATGTTTGCGAGATGGAGTATTCAAAGAGTCGTCCCAAAGCGATGTCATTGGCAAAGTTTTTGCACCCTATAGGATTTGGTCCAAAGCTATATTTTTTTTATATTTCGTGTATGTAGATATACTTCGTTTTGCTCACTGCTTATGATTTACACGCATGGACGTAAATCGTGTAAGGCATAAAGCTTTGGCGTAGATCTCAAAATCATCGGGTCACCTGGCAGTTCATACCAATTGATGTGGGTTTGCACGTCTTTTCAAACACATTGAGATATTGGCAATACGTCTCAAACAAATGACAAGAGAAATTCATGAGGCATATTACATTAGTGCATACTGTCCTGATGTTGATGTTAGTGCAGACTAAGTTAAAATATGTAAGGAAGAGTTTAAATTCATTCTTCAAATGAGAACGTATCCGCGAAAGTTGAGGTTTAAGCCTGGGTCCCATTGCTCGTACACGTTAACCATACAAAAGCGAGTCTGCAAACAGGAGTCACCGCAACGTCCGGCGTTCGAATGCCGCGTGCCAAGCCTTCTCCTTGAACTCATTGCCATGCGGCATTCGAAGCACGGATCTGGTGGTGGCTGTCGTTCGAATCTGTATGCAGACTCTCTTTCGTGTAATGTGTAAGCTGTGTGCACACGTGCCTTTTTTTGTCTCATCAGATTCTTCAGAAAGGGCTGTAGATCGTCTAGCTTAAAGAGGCGAGTTTTTATTTTTCGGAAATTTCACTCTTTTTACACGGGAGAAGCCACTAGATGGATTCATAAATTAAAGCATTCTACCCCGCGTGTTTTATAGTAAAGTGAACGTTCAAGAATTCTAAAAAATTATACGTGCGGTTGTTTTACCTCAAAGATGTTACAAACTATACTAAGTGAAATATCTTCGACTATGTAAAAATGCACAGATCCTGATGTTACAGTACACGTTATATCATATAAAATGGTCCGGTGATATTTTACGTTGATGTGAAAATATATGTGGAGGCCATGTTCTTGGTATGGGCATTGAGCTGTATGTCAACGCCGTAACTAATTTGTTTGCAGAGATATAAAAATTTGAATCTTGAGGCGTGGAGGTTGCCATGGCTTCATTATGATACATTGCACAGTCGTCAATTTCACAGCGAAGTATGCACGTAGTAGTATTTTTTCTATTTATTTTATGAACGTTTTACAACACCCTACGCAGAATAATAAAAATTACCACACAATTGTTTTATGCCAAAAATTACGAAACACGTTAAGTGAACAGGTTTCAAGAGTATTCACACATGTTTCACCAACAGACTACTTTACATCATACCGCGCGAAGAATATAAAAATGAGCATCTTTACATACATTTTACGAAGATATAAAATAAGCTTTGCCATTATTGTAGTAATATTGAATGAGAAACGCAATACTTTTCTCGAAATAAAGCGAAAACGCACGTCAATGATATCTTTAAAAAATTTATCTATTTAAACACTTCTTAACCATGTGCAGTAACATGGAAAAACGTGTAATGCGCAAAAGCTGAGTAACGTATAACCTCTCAAAAGTAAAGCGGCATCAAGCTTCCATTCGCTTTGAGCTAGCTTGCCTTCATTATAGGGGCTTCGCCTAATGATGTCGGCTCTAATGAGATATTTTCTACAAGCGATAGAGGCTGTTAAGTGGTGCTGCTTGACCGTATTGACTGCAAAGTCACGCTGTCGACAGCTTAGCTTAATTTTGTGTTTCTAAGTGTTGGCTCCTAAGACACCCTCCTCTTTCTCCGGGTCATTTACCTAACGAAGGACGGTCGGCGGACGCCACTGCTGTCGAGCAGTTCAGAACCATACGCAGAGCACATTACCGTGAAGCCCAAAGCCCTCACACGGAGAAGGTTTGTAACCGCGAAAACAAGGCGACGGTAAGTATTTCTTTAGTTTATCGAGCTAACTTACAAAAAATTATGGAGATAGGAGAAAACACACCCGATCGCTGGACTCACCAACAATTTATTTAAACCTCCGTTTCTTCTACTGTTGTTTTTATTGCAATTGTTGTCTTATTTTTCTTGCTGTTTCGTTCATTCGGTTGTTTGTCCTCTTTTACTACCAGATCACAGATTATTGATGTAGATAAACATATGTGAATTTGACCAAACTCAATAAACGTCCTTCATAATTTGAAGGCACCGTTTTTTAAACCAAAACGTGGGCAGATTTTATTTTTAGAAACACTGGAAAAGTAATTAAGAAGCCATCAGCCAATGTCGGTGCGATCGCACAAAGCTTGCCTAGCAGTCTCCTTATTTGCCGACCACCGTGTCTTCCATTCATCGAATTGTTTCTGCAAATCTTGAGGACACATCTGTACAATAAAGAAACGCGGAAACAGCTATTGTATAAACAACACGAAAGCAGCAATGCAAACGTTATTATTTTCGTTTCAACTTTTACCAATAAAACTGCGCGCCAAACCCTCCCCGCCTCCCCCCCCCCCCCCCCCAACACAGACACACACAAAATACACACACTAAATTTTTAAATTTATTTAATTTGTATTGTATTTGGATAAATGATCTACCTATTGTGTTTGTTAAGTTATCTAAAAACTTAATATTGACGGTAAATAAACAACATTTCTTTATTTGTTGCTGTTGTAAGCGCAATTTTCGCGAAAACATAATTTTCGCCAATTTCGGAATCGGCTATGATTTGCAAAAAATAGTTCCCGCGAACAATTCGAGCAATTTTTTGACAATTTGAGAGCTACATTAGTGGCTCTGCCTCCTTGAGTAACAATCTAACAACGGGATAACCCACGCGCAAAGTTTCTCACGTGATCATTAAATACGTTTTTGATACCATCCCTACCTGAATTATTGAAGACAAATAATGCAATAAGCCGAAATTAATGGGCACCTCAATTAACGGTAATCCCGGGCTCTAGCTTTCGATTCGCAAAAATTAGAACACGCGAATAATTCAAAAGTTTCAACTTTTGATTAATTCATGAAAATTCGAGCCCGAAAATTAATGAAGTCGTTTACACTTTATGAAAATATATCCATCAAGTTAGGGCTGCGTTGCACTAATCATAGATGGCAGTACTTAATATTCGCTGAGTATTTTGTGCGTATATATGCAATAGTGAACCCAAAAGTAGCCAGGATTATTCGTTAGATAATCGTGAATTTAGTGTTACAGGTTCAAACTTCAGTCACGTTTAAATCAATCTTCGCACAGTGCAACACACTTATCGAGTACTTTTCTTCTAATGCTCGAAACAACCTTTAAACTCGTCGATTTTCATGTCTTCCATTACTTCTGCCGATTTCTGTTTCACCTATTCCACATCAATGAATTCTTTCACTTTGAAGGGCCATGAAACGAATTTTGGGCTGGGATAAATGATTTTAAATTGGGAGTTTACTAATCGCATATCGTTTAGATGGCCAAAGAGAAAGAGGGTAGAAAGTCAAAAGCCAGCTTTTCGGTACGAACATCTGAAAGTATAGCGGACTATTTAGTACCTTCTTTCCTCCGAAAGCTCTGCGCCTTTTCAATATGGTACATGCACGGTTCCCAAAGCGCGTTAGCGGTGCCAACCTGACGTCAGCCGAGCCCAGCTCACGCTTTGGACACGAGAACTGCGTCACTCAGACGTATGCGCTCCGTCAACAATAAATCGCGTCAAGAGATATTCGGATTCGCGTTCGTGGCCCTGACGGAACTTATCATCACTGGGGAATGACAAGTTCTATGGTGTGCATAAAAACTACGGTGGAAGCTAGGAGTCATCGCACCGGTGCCTAAGAGTGTCACGACGACGTGATTTCACAATTCGCATTTGAGTTGAGGATTAAAGCTAAGGAGAAAAGAAGTAGGAAAATCGTTTCATGACCCCTTTAAGGACATTGCATCCGGGAAACCAAAACACGCCTGCTTTTCCTGACAAAAACTGATAAGCGCAGAATGTGCAACCGACCATCCAGGGAAGAGAGAAAAGGCATCTAAATGGCACCACTACCGAAATCTTCCTCTCGTGGTCACACGCCGTGAAATATCGCATCACGAAGGAGAGATCGCCCCTCTGCTCGCCGCGCGAATGTATTAGCTTTAACGGGATTCGACAACTAACCCAGGATAACTCAATCGGCAAAGCACAGTAGACCACTCGCTAAGTCTCCTGCGCCCCGGCCCACATTCGAGCAATCATAAGAACAGTGTTCCTTTATCTCCCTAGCGATTAGTACTTTCGACCAATTCCATAGTGCACACACTTTTTTAATGTAATCCGGAGACCTGTACGTAATATCACTTTTGAATTTCTTCTCAATGTCAGAGGTTTCGATGTTGTGCATGCAATCCGCGTTTAAACCTGGCTGTGCTGTAGAAATCGCCTACAATGTTATAATTCTTGGGATCGTTGTTTTAACAGGAACCGCTTAAAAAGCCGCAATTCACCACAACCAAAACCAGGATTTCACTCGGAGTCAGCGGGGTTGTTTATAGCATTTTTAGCGTTTATAATTTAAAACCAGCGTCTTTGAAGCTGTACGAGAATGATAATATTGCAAGATATTTGAGCAGCTAAGCAGTGTTGAAGGGTGGATGTCATGCACAATAAAAACGCTGACATTGACGAGAAATCTTAAAGGTATTACAGACATTTGGACTCTATACGACGCTATTCAGGATGACTCCGGATTTCATTTAAAAGTGTCTAATCATCGAATTGCTCGAAATTACAAATCACTCAAGAAATTGAACAAACACCGTTCCCATGATTCCTCAAGTGCGGAGCCGGGGCGCTGGGCAGTTAGCAAATGGTCTATTGGCTCACAATCTCAAAGTGTTGGGTTAAAACCCTGTTGGGGACTGGTCATTTTTTATCATTCCCTATCGGCGAACAGATATCGCGCCCCTGTGCTCCATTCACCCCAAAGCTGGCGAGTCCGGTGGAAGCTACTCGCTGGCTGGACCAGGCAAACGTCCATATTTTGACACTTGATCTCGCTCCAGCCCATACCCACGCGCAGAGAGTGGTGATCAGGTGATTAAACCGAGGCGCTTGATTGGTCCAGCGAACACGTAGCTTCCACCGCGTTCTCAGTCTTAAGGACGAACGAAGTATACAGCCGGCTCCGTTACGAGACAAACGTTACGAAACTCCTTGAAAATCGGGTGAAAGAACACAATTTGTGTCGAAGGCCACACGAGGCGAGGTTGGTGGAATGGGGGAGGGTGGAGTGCAGTTCATGAGGATTTTGAACAAAATTGCGGAACACCCAGTGCGGTGTGGGGAGGTGCGTTGTCAGGGTGGTGGGACGTTTTCCTTTTTGCCACAACTCAGGACTTTTCTTCCGCAAATATTGGCGAAGCATTTTAAAACGTCTAGCTAAAAGCCTTGGTTGACCGTGTGACGCGGAGGAATAAATTACGAGTGCACAATCCTTCTCACTATAAAAAAAAATACTAATTTTCCTGTTGTATTTCACGCGGGAGAAGGGGCAGTTCACGCGGAGAGGTTAGCTAAGTTCCATCTCTAATTATAACATTAAGAAAAATCAGGATCGTTTTTAACTGCGTTTTGAAAGCCCGACAAGTAGCCAAGCGACTGCGTTTTTGCTCAGGTGTAAGCAAGCGAGACAAGAATTTTGCTGCAACTTGTTTCATGTGCAAATCATTCGATAAAAATCACGTACAGAAACTTCACAGCTTTCTATTTGACTAAGAACGTTCGTCAATTGTCCGGCAGCGGTTATCGAAAACGGTTTGAAGAAATCTTTGGCTCCGGACGCTTCAGCTCAGCTGCTCAAAAGACGCCTAAAACAAGGTTGATCGTCAGTCGAAATTTTTTCTGATTTAGAGTAGAAAACTATTCGTAAACTTGTGTTTACTCAGAGCATCATCCTCTTAAGCCGCTTGTAGAATAACAACTGTTTATACTCCCCAACTGACTTTAACACAGGGACTCAATCCGTAACCGTAACCGTAACCGAAACCGAAAACCGTTTAGGAACAAAGATATTGTCAGCAACCGTCACCGGAACAGAAACCGTTATTTGAAATGTATAAAAACCGTAACCGTAACCGTCACCGTACATTACACAACGGTAACCGGTTTAACCGATATTAACCGAAAAATACCATTATTAGTTTTTGTCAAGTATGACCTGGAGACGGATCTTGGAATGCCGTGGCCATTTGACAGTTACACTCAGCGAGTGGTGCGTCTGGTAATACTTTTTTCCAATCTAACTTTATGATTAAGAATACTTAGTTGGAAGCAGTGGTGGAGCTTATAATAAAAGAAATCTCCATTCTAAATCTGCCACACTCCTACATCGCTACATGTATTCAGTACGTGTCGCCTTCAAGATATTAACTAATAAGTTAGAATTCTCAGGATCTCATCCAATTTGGTTCTATCAAGCTTACGGATGTTCGTGACTATGCAGAGCCGTATGAACAAACGATGTAAATTGATCCTTCATGCAGAGCTGGCGGGAAGAAAAAAAAACCTAGTATTCACTTATGCTTTCTCCGAAGAAAAAGGTAAGTTTTGCGCATTTTCTGTATGAGCGCACTACTTCTTACGATATTTGGTCTGGAGGAAAAAGCGGTGCTTTTGGCGGTTCGAACATGTACTTACGTCTCTATAATATAGGATGCGTTTAATCTAAATTGCACCTACATATATCCTAATTATAGACATGAAGGGGGAAAATTAGTATTGCTCCGGGAGGAACCGGACTTTTTTTACTACGGTTCTTGAGGTGAAAACGAGTATAGTCTGAAACGTGTCGCCAGTAACGATTTTGAAACAACACATAAGAAAAAAAATGTCAGAGGTTTGACATTGGCGTTTTGTATGATATCTATCTATCTATATATATCAACAATATATATATGTATATATATTGTTGACACTTTGATAAAGGAGATTTAATGGAAGATAAAGGAAAATGCGACCAATATGAATGGCGGTACAGCATTCAAGAAGCGCCCGTACCGAGCGTGCGCTTGGTAGAACCCCGGCCTGTCTTTCCGTGCTACTTCTTCTTCCTTACAATATCCCCCCGGTGTTGTAAGCGCCAGTCATCCGGTGCGTTTAGATTATGAATCTTGGCGGTAATAGGGCTTCATGCGGCTGATGGTACCTACGCCGGAGGATCTTGGAGCGAAGGCGCGGTGCGGCGATAAGCGACTGGACTTAACATAATTGGTTGGGGAGAGCTTGTAAGAGGACACGAGAAGGGCCTACAAACTGACGAAACTTTCGCACTTGCCCGGTGCTCCGGGAAGACCACAAGAGGACTTCGTCACCTATGTTATAGGGAGCGGAGGTGGCGGTCGTCGTAGCGCAGTTTTTGTTGTTGCTGGGCTTTAAGGGTGCGGATGCGGGCAAGCTGACGGCCGTTTTCTACTCTAGAGACAATCTCCTCTGCGTACGGTTGCATGAAGTTCTCAGGTCGGTAGGGTAATATCGTGTCAAGGGGTGTTAGGGGTTCAGTGTACAGAGAAAGTAGTATGAGCGTGTCCCGTGGTAGATTATCGTGCAGTATTGTATGCAGGTTACGTAGGGGAGAATGATGTCATAATTGTCGTGATGATCGGCGACGTACATTGAAACCATGTCAGCGATAGTATGGTTGAAGCTCTCTGTTAATCCATTTGTTTTTAGGTGGTAGGTTGTTGTAACGCTGTGAACAGTCGAAGAAACGTGGAGGACATCTTCGATCATGTTCGATAGAAAGGGAGTGCCTCGATCAGTGATTATGTATTGTGGAGCTCCATGGCGCAACAGTATCGAGTGGATAAAAGCTTTGCAACTTCGTGGGCGGTAGCGGCTTGAACGGAGCCCGTCTAGACATAGCGTGTTATATGGTCAATCGCAACAAGTATCCACTTGTTGTTGCGAGTGGATTGGGGAAAGGGTCCAAGGAAGTCAATTCCGATGCGTTCAAATGGGCGGTGTGGTTGGGGAAGAGGTTGTAGGCAAGCTGGAGGCTTTGTGGTAGGACGTTTCTTGGCCTGGCAGTGGTGGCACGCTCGAACGTACTTGCTGATGCTGCGGGTCATGCATGTCCAAAAGTAACTGCCTCGGATGCGAAAGTAAGTTTTAGAAAAATCCAAGGTGGCCAGCTGTAGGGTCGTCATGGTTTGCTTGAATAAGATCCTTTTGTAGTCGGCGGGGAATCACTAAAAGCCATAGCCTTCTTTGTTGTGTGTCGTAGTTTCGCCTATAGAGAATGCCATCTCTGAGTTGAAAAGGTGGGCACGGCGCTGAATTAGCACAAAAGGATGCGGCAAAGCACCTTCAAGGCATTGAATAATGGGGTGCAATAAAGAATCCAACCGTTGCTCTTCTGAAATGTTGAAACGCTTCCAGCCGGAGCTCAGGATAGCAGTTGTGTCTTCGTGGGCGGAGAGGTTCGAACATTGCGACCCATGGGGAAGGAGGCATCTTGAAAGGCTGTCAGCATCAAGGTGTCGTTTACAAAATTTGTAATGAATCGTGTAGTTATAGTCTTGGAGTTTCAGGGACCAACGTCCGAGTCTCCCTGAAGGGGTTTTTAGGGCGGCTAACCAGCATAGGGCGTGATGATCGGTTACAATGGTGAAGTGTGTGCCGTATAGGTAGGAACGGAACTTCGATATTGCCCACACAACGGCCAACACTCGCGTTCAGTTATGGTATAGTTACGTTCACTTTTCAATAATGTGCGGCTGGCGTAGGCGATGACTCGCTGGACACCGGAAATGTTCTGGGCCAGTACGGCGCCGAGGCCATGGCCACTGGCGTCTGCACGAATCTCAGTGTCAGAGCCAGGAACGAAGTAACCGAGCACTGGGACAGTCGTTAGGGCGGTTTTCAGTGCTTGAAAAGCATTGCTTTGAGGGCGATTTCATTGGAAAGCGCTGTTGTTACGGAGTAGCGTGTTGAGAGGTTCAGCGATGTGGGAGAATCCGGGTATAAATTTTCTGAAGTGTGTGCAAAGGCCGAGAAAGGACCGAAGCGTTGTCGTCGTTCATGGTTGTGACAGTTGACCGTCCGCTGTGCAGCTCCAGGTCGGAATTACCAGATGATCTGGTTGGGGATCGCTAGCGCACCTTCACCAAGTGTTGAGACGTTGATAAAGAAGATTTAATGAAGGATAAGAGGAAAATGCGACCAATATGAATGGCGGCACAGCATTCAAGAAGCGCCCGTGCCGAGACGCGCACTTGGTAAAACCCCGGCCGGTCTGTCCTTGCTACTTTTTCTTCCGTAGAATATATACGGACTGAGAGTGACGGAAGGAACGAAGAAAATGTCCCAAGGGTTTCCGAGTTTTTGTTTTTTTTCCTTCTTGTGCCGAGATTCTTTTTTGAACCGAGTGGTAGCTGCCGGCATAGCCACGCATCTCAGCATGACAAGAGAAAAAGCCGATGGAGAAGGATGCCTCGTCTTTGAACGCGCCAACGCACTTGGCCGCCGATGACGGAGCCTCCCTCATCCAACAGACAGGGGATGCCATCTCTGCCTCCCCTCAACCTTGGGAGCTTCCCTGCTTCCAATCGTCGATGCCAATGCCGGTCTCGCCCCACACGGCCAGCAGTCTCAGCAGTCCCTGTCGCAGAACTGTGAAAGCGAGCTATTCGAACGTCAGCACGGTGAGCTCGAACATCCACAGACGCGCCAAGAGATTGCATCCAGAATCGCCAGAGCCCTCCCCCTGCTTCCGCCGGAGGTATAGCTTCTACGGCAATCATTTCTACCAGAGCCACCAACGCTATCCGACTACCTCCAGTGGAGCCCCCCCCCCCCGCCCATTCACGGAGCGAGGGTTCGTCAGGCCTAGGACATTCTGCGCGACCTCGCCCAGAACACCAGAAGTTTAGTCCACGAGAGATGTCCACGAGATCCGGCACCTCCACCCGTATCGGTTCCACTGGGGTATGCCATGCTCCCCGACACCTATTTTTCGATAAACTGAAACTCTTCCACGTCATCGCGAGAGAGGAACTGGAGGGCGACTATCCCATTCCAGACGTCCAGGCTCGAGTCTGAGGTTTTCGGAGAGCTCCCCGACCAGCTAGACAACCAGCCTCGACTCTGACGCCGCATGTCTCGTGCTTCTGCGAACACCAGCTACCGCCCATTCACCAAGTCCAAGAAACCCTCTAATGCTAAGTGAGTCCAGAAGCTACCCTGGGTTTTCGAGACCCACCAGTGCCGCCATCGACAGCACGGCCGTCTCCTCGACGCTCCTGGGGGTTTTCCCGGTCGATGATATCCTCACCAATGCATTTTGCGAGGCTGGCGTTTCGGCCGACCTTGCCCGTGCTTGACCTTCGACCGAAGAAAACGACCCATTGTATCCGTTCTCGACGGCCACCGCCGCCAAGCGAATCCTGGAGTTGCTCGGCAGGACCGACAGTGTCATCGAGTCCCACGCCGATGACGGCTCCTTCGACACTTACGATGATTAGGAGAAAAACCACACCAACACAAACGAACACACTACAGACAAACAAAGCGACGTCGAAGAGTCCGAGTCGGACCTGGGTAACACTGCCTAAAAGTCAAAATCGACGGGACCTCTGCCGCCAGTCCACGCGAACCAGCAGGCACCTCAAGTTGACTGGGCAGTGTTTAGTGAGGCATGAATGTTTCACGGGCCGTCCGTGAAGCACAAAGGATTCTTGCTTCACGGCCCGCCCCTCTCCTGACCAGGTTCCCACGTCGATGCCGCCATAACCAACATGTTGGTGGCATCATTGAACGCTCCTCACGTGGTCCGTACCTCAACCCCGTCTTCTTCGTATCCAAGTCAGCCACCGAGTCCCGTTTTGTTTTAGACTGCGCAGAACTTACTCCTTACCTCCAGGCACCTCAGTTCCGCCTTACTCCGCTACCACAGGCCATCACAGTAAACCCACTCCCGCCCCAAGCGTATATGTTGAAGCCCGACCTGACGATGCCTTTACCATATGCCACGCTTCATATCCCTCCTCTCGTAACCTGACCACATATAGAGTAGGCCACCGTTTCTGCCGTTTTTGCCATATGCCCTTCTGATACGCCCGGCGCCGTTTTACATGCAGCTCTTGACAACAGCAATTGCCAGGGAAATGCGCGCGCTACACGCTGGGCTTGGTCTCACATAAACAACTTCTTGTGCGCCCATCCCGACCCAGACAAGTTGGTGTCTACGGCATGCGTCTCTCCGTGGAGGACTTGCTGCGGTCAGGATATCACTTAAACCTAAGCGACACGAGCAGAGCCCACGCGACACATGGGTTTTCTTGGGTTCAAGCTCGACACAGCCGATGACACCATTTCTCACACTCCAAAACAACTCCGAGCCATTACTGGTGTCCTTCGTTCGCTAGAGTGTCCGCTTTACTTCAAGGCGCACCAGGGGGCGGCAGGATACTTGGCATTTTAATTTTTTCTTTATGGCTTTGAGTTTTTTGTGTTTTTCTTGCGTCCCCTGTTTGACAAAGCTTCAGACCCAAATCCCTCTTTCACCCACCTGGCTTCCCTTTCTTCTGCGTGTTTGGTCGACTTTGCTGCATTCGCTAACCGCTCCCCTTCTTCCTTCCGCTACCCAACAGCGCATGGGCAGATGCCTCCGGTGTCGGTTACCACGTAGATGTTGGGGACGGTGCGTAGTTAGATCATCGCCCATCCGCCGAGGCCAGTAAACCTCCTTGAAGGGCTCGTCGTGTTGTGGTGCGCGTACCGCCGAGAAAGGGTTTCATACACCGAGAACATAACTTTGGTAGTCGAGCTGCGCCGCGACCAGGGACGAGCTTTGCCTCTGGGCGATTAGCGGCGAGGCGTCTGGGTGGCGCCCTCCCATGGCTACCTCTCGTGACGTCATTACCCCCGTGGACAACAAGTTCGAGGGTGTTTGTAATTAGCATGGTGGAAGCTGGAAATCATTGTGGTTTTAAACCAATACTGCCAACACCGTCAAAATCGAAGTTCTTACATTGCTCTTATTTCCGTCGATGAGAATCCTTTGCTGACGTCAAGTCAGCATTCGGCCAATCGTGGAGGGCCGACCACCGCGACACTTTTGATCGGTCACATGCCACTGACGGTGAGATGTTTTGGTGGCGCAATCCTATGCTCCATCTGGGACGTCATTATCTTGCGAACATGTTTGATGGTGTTTGGAATTAGTATGATGGAAGCTTGAAATCATTTGTGCCTCTCAAAGCCAACACTGCCAACACCGTCAACATTAAAGTTCCTACATTGTTATTATTCCCGTTGATGATAAATCCTTTGCTGACGTCACAGTCAGCATTCGCTCAATTGTGGAAGGCCGACCACAGCTACGCTTTAGGTCGCGCGTTGCCAGTGCCATTTTTCATCATTTATTTATTTTCCCATTTATGACTACCCGGGAAACCCTTCGCACGTTTCCTCGATCCTTCCGCCGCCCTTATCAGCGAGAAGGAAAAGAAGTCTCGCGCCGAGAGCACGAGGACTCGGTGGCCCGCCGGCTCGCTGTCGCGTGTCAAGCGCAACGGCAGGTCGGCGAGCTCATGACCGACGGTACCCACTTTATTGACATATCTTTATTAAGATAAACTTTCGGCCTTTCCACTCTGGTGAAGAAGAAAGACCAGCGGACCTGTACAATGTAGATAATAGCCGACCGCAAGCCGGCGAAGCCAAGTGGAAAGGCTGCCGCCATCCATGCAGGCGGCGAGCGGCAAGCAGATTGGCGTGGCTTGCCGCCCGCCGCCCATAGATGGCGGTAGGTGCCCAAGGTTCGGGTAGTCTTCATTTCTTTGCGGGAGATACGATCCTGGAAAAAAACTGGCCCTTAAAGAATACATGAAACAGATGCGGGATGGGATGAATGATTTTAAATTGGGACTTTACTAATCGCATAGCGTTCAGTTGGCCAAAAGAAAGAGGCTAGAAAGTCAAAGCCAGCTTTTTCGGTACGAACATTTGAAAATATAGCGGACTATTTTGTACCTTCTTGCCTTCGAAAGCTCTCCGCCTTTTCACTATGATACATCCGCGGTTCCAAGAGCGCGTCTGGCTTCCTCCGGCCAATCAGCAGGCCAATGCATTGGACACGAGGACACACGTCACTCGGACGTATGCGCTCGTCAACAATCAATCCGTCGACGAATATTTGGATAACGTTGTGGTAATGAGTGCCCTGAGAGAACTTATCGTCACTGGAGAATGACAAGTTCTATGGTGTGCATAAAAAGCACGGTGGAAATAGGAGTAATCGCACCGGTGTAAAGGAATGTCACGTGCATGATTTCTAATTCGCATTTGATTGAGGATTAAAGCTAAGGAGGAAGAAGTAGGAAAATCGTTTCGCGACCCCTTTAACAGCTCCGCTGTGCAGCAGAAGAGAGACGGCACTGGCAACATGCCCGCGGCAGAGTCCATGGCCGCGGTGCAGCGCCAGAGCCAAAGCAATGTTGTCGTGTGCAGAAGCAGTCCCTTTCTCGCCAATGCACGTGCACCGGGCCCGCGTCGAGTCCTTCCCAGAGGTATATTGGCCTCAGCAGAGTGCGGCTATGATCGCCTGCACACAGTCCCCTAAAAGTACCCCCAAAACCTACTCCGGAGCCATCTGCCCATGCGCTGCCGGGTAGCGGGAAAAAGTGGAGTGGTGGGCAGTGCGCTGCCAGAATCGACTATTCCCCGCAAAGGAAAGGGAAGGCAATCGGGTGATAGAGGAATTAGGTCTAAAACTGTGTGAAACAGGTGGACTGAAGAAGAAAAAAATCCAGAGCCGCAAAGAGAAGGTGTACGCTTGCCTTAATTGCTCCCGCGGCCCGTATAAATATATTATAATATATTATAATATAATATAATATAATATAATATAATATAATATAATATAACAACACCCGACCGGACATTGGGAGGCCCAGAGTGCAAATCCTTGCTCCACGGTTTATTTTGGCTTTACGCGGTTTTGTAAAAAAATGATTAATTCGATGTGAAGTACTGCTCATTCATCTGCATATTTTCGAATACATATATATAATAAACGTGGGTGTGACAAAGACCTCGCCTCAGGTCCAAACGTCGAATAAAACCCTCCCGGTTTGTTTTCCACCGTTACTCTGCACACACACGTATATAGATATAAGGTACGTCCGCACTTTATTTTTATTTTTTTGCTTCCGCACTTTTTTTTTTTATTTACTTTTATGTATGAAATAAATGCACAATGGCTCGGGGCGTCACATAATCGGCCAGCGAGAGACGTGCGCGTCGATAACCATAGGCCAGAGGTGGCCAGGCTGAGCCCGCTCCAAGAGCCGCAAAAAAAGCCACGAATTTTCAAAGAGCCGCGGGGGGGGGGGGGGGGGGGGCGGCTTTTGTCCAGAGCAATAAGCGAAACTCGAACTACTTTCAACTCCATTCGAGCCAAGCGCAGTCCAGCGGTACGTGAGCGTAGCAGTGCAGCAACGAGACTACCAAAGCGCAACCCCTACTTTTCGATTTGAACCGCGTCCCATCTGCCTTTTCGGGGAAGTGCTTGTGTGACCGGGAGGGGAGGCGGGGGAATGCGTGCGGGGCGGGGAGAGGGGGGGGGGAGTAAGCAGGGGAGGGCGGGGGAGCCGCGAGTCGCAACTTTTAACACGCGAAGTAGCTGCATGCGGTTCGCGAGGAGCCGTAGCTTGTGCCACCCCTGACGCAGAGCGGTTGCTTGCTTGGAAATAGCAAACATGACGTAGGGGAAAGCATACGGCGCAAGAACGAAGACTAGTGGAGGGGAATGAACAACACATAACTATTTTCTACGGCTGCCCGTGTTGTTACTGCGTTGCCTCGTTCCACTCTCTTAGTCTTCCTTGTTTTTGGTCTATTGGCAATTACAGTAATGTTTGACTTTCACCTAACTAAACCCAGTTCCTCAATTGTATTGCCATTTTTATTCCACTTTAGCAGTATTTTACAGAGGATGCTATGGTTCTGCTTATTACTTCATTGTGGGCGAAGACTCGTCTGCATGTATTTGGTTGAAGTAACCTTATAGCGACGAGAAGAGTGCGAATGGTTCCTCCGAAGTACCCAATGGGAACTGTCTTAGGGTTGTTTACTAACGCTGCCCACTCAACAAAGTAGGGATGCTTATTTTCATCTTTGTTATATAGAATGCGATGGCAGCCGAGTAGCGGAAGTAACATATATGCTGGGGTAGCAAACTATATAATGTAAGTAGATGTAATGAACAAGCGTTGGAGCAAGAAACGTGTGCAAATTTTGACACCTATTAGAGACGTTTCCAAGTTTCCCGAATTTCTACGTCATTGAATTGTATGGGATTACTTGAAGCCGTCTATTATAAAACGGCTGTCTAGCATTTCAAATGAACCAATTATTGGAAAAACGGAAATAAACCGGCTTTCGTGAAACGTGTGACCGGTAACCGAAACTCGTAAAAATTAAAACCGTAAAAAACCGAAACGAAAACCTTTATCGACCGGAAGCGGTAACCAGTGACCGCAACCGAGACGTTATATTTTTTTCCGGTTTGAGTCCCTGCTTTAACAGGAAATACAGAATTTAACGGCCTCACGTTGTTGGTATAAGTAACGGGCCTCAAACGTCCTGGCTAAATGGCCGGATAAGTGATCTGTTGCAGCCTTTGAGGGCCGGGAGAAAGAGCAATTATAAACGAAAAAAAAAGAACTAATCAAATAAACCTCAGATAAGTAAATAAACAGACAATTCATGTTTGTTATGTTCAGCTCGGGTTCGGATCTACTCTCCCCTAGGGTGCCTACATGTCTGTCTGTCTGAGGGTGAAGACATCCATTGTTGCCCTGAATGTGCCAGCGCGTGACGCTCTCGCGCACTCGGTGCGTGACTTGGGCGGTAGAATGGCGTCTATGCATTAGCCAAAGCTACGCGCTCGAGCTGAGTGACACCAGATTGCGCGCGCTTCAAAATGCATAAAAAAAACGATTGGGCGGAAAATGGCTGAGATGTCGCCACTCAAGCAAAGGCGCGCGTGTATAGAAGGCACTGCTACCTCTCCCCTCCTCCGTTTGTTTCGTCTTTGCTGGGCGTCTTGGCAGTGTCCCCCGAACACCTGCGGCGCTGCTCAACGGCATGCACCAGAGCGCGCGCTCTGTCTGTCTGTTTGTTTAGTTTCTTTTCTCTTCTCTCTTTTTCTGCTTCGAGAAATAAAACAGTTTGCAATGTGACTACGACTCGGCTGGTCGCTGTTTAGGCCGCCTCCACAATGGTAAGCTATTGAAAACTTTAAAAAAGATGAATACATTAACTTCAATCTTGATTTTTAACCTAGTTATGACATTACTTTGTGACCAAGAAAAATCACCAGTGAGTAACTCGCAGCGTAAGATTTAGACTTCAATATATATATATATATATATATGTATATATATATATTGTGAGGGTGTTTTGGGGATCACAGATTAAGCGGGCGGAGACGACGGTTTGCCCATGCACAAGACCGGAATCTCATTCTGAAACGCGCGCAATCACGCCTTGGCACGCTGTCCCTCGAGCACTTCGGCGCCCAAGTTGGCAGCGCGGTTTCAGCTGGTCGCGCCACTTCTGGTCGCCACAAATGCTCCTCTTCGGAGAAGGCCATCCTGGCCGAAAGGTAGAGCCAGCCTGCTAAGGCTCGGGCTGGCGAGGTGTGAAAGGCTTGAGCCGACCGACATGCACGAGCATGCCGACCGCGGTTGCGGCGGTCAGATGAAGGCTGTTCAGGCTCCACGAGGTAGTTGACGGGGGATGTCTGGCAAATGCTCGGCCCACGGTCCTTGGTATTTTGGGAGGGGCGAAGTCTTTGCCGTGGGTCTGTCCCTCCTAGTTGTGGGTATGTAGCCACTTCGAGGTTTAGTTTATGAATGGCTCAAGAGATGGCGTGTTCCGGAATTAACTTTATGTAGAGATGACAGATGGCGCTTAGGCACTGCCTGGCGCTGCTCGTAGTCTGTGGAGGCAGTAGACAAGCTGCGGAGCGGAGAGCGCGCAAGGCGGCGGCAGCGCGCGCTCGCAGACAGAATCCAGCCGTGCGAGAGCGAGAGGCCGAAGCATGTCGTCAGGCTGCGCGTCGACGCCGCCAAGATCCGGCCGTGCGAGAGCGGGAAGCCGAATCGCGTCGTCAGTCTGCTCGGCGACGCCGCCAAGATCCGGCCGTACGAGAGTGGGAAGCCGAAGCGGCACGGCAGCGTCGCCAAGATCCGGCCGTACGAGAGCGGGAAGCCGAAGCGGCACTGGCAGCGGCGCCAAGAGGATCTGCAGAACGTCAGGGAACGGGAAGCGGCAAGAAAGCGCGCGTATCGGCAGGCAGACCCTGATGCAGCGAGAGCTCGTGAGGCGTCTGCAAACGCATCAGGCGAGCTCAGCCCGAAGGTGCCGACGCGCGGTTTAAGCGAGACTTTCTAGACGTTTCGTTCGGCCATAGCTGTGGTGTGTGTGATAGATTGTGGTTTGTATACACACACACACAGTGTTTCTCACGTCTTTACATGGCGATGAGTGGGCGAATTAACGGAAGAATCGCTGGTTTACCGACGATTCACTCCGGAGCTTCGCCCACTCATCATCATTCACCACGTGGATATGCTGTGACTTTTTCGGAAAGCCCACGTTGGCGGACAGGAAAATTAATAGGTACTGATGTCATCCAGACGTTAGATTGGCGATCCTGATGTCGGTCATCATAGGAGTGTTTGGAGGCTTAATAAAGTCTTGCCCACATAAGATAGAAGACAGCTTTAGGTTGCAGGTATTGAAGCTAGAGGAAGGAGGCTTTCCACCTACGCATCTTGTGGGGGTAGCAGAAGGCCTGATTAAGAAACTTCGGGGAGGATGTGGTGTTGTAGGAGAGAAGCCAAGGCGTAAGCCAGTTGTAATACCTTATGTTCATAAGGTGAGCCACAACATAAAGAGAGTGGGGCGAAAACATGGGGTTCCCGTTTTACTCTCAGCTCCTCAAAAACTGGGCAGATTGTGTGGAAAGTTGGACGAGGGGAGACACGCGTCGGTGTCTGTCAGAAGGAAACATAAGACTAGGTATGTCGAGTGTAGCGAGGCGGTGGTTTATAAGATTCATTTATCATGTGGCAAAGTATACATAGGCCAGTCGGGACGTTGTATAAATGATAGGCTCAGGGAGCATGCAACTCTCAGTTCGATCGTCACCCTCGGGAAATCTGGCTGTACACTGTGACAGATGTGGGTGTGTCCCGAGAATTGACAACACCATTATCTGGGCCCGAAACCAAAATAAAATGACAAGGGAAGATATCCGAAGCGTTTTTTATAACCGAGTGAGCTGAAGGAACGTGTGTCAGCACTCCATCTATAGCCCTGTTTGGCTTCTGAGGTGGCGTTTTTAAAATCTTTCGTTAAAGTAGATAGTGGGATAGACGTACACTGATTGGGTGATGTTGCATTTCTGTAGTAGCATGTCGAGGTTTCACGGTGCATATACATATGTCTGTTTTCCGATAATAAACTTCAGTTGCAAGTAGCGCTCTGGTTGTCTGTTCCTTTGACTTGTCCGTTGTTTAGCGCTTTACCCTCAAACACATTCCGTCCTTCTTCACCAGTATGACTGCAGAGGCCAACGGTCTGCTCGAGGGCTGAATGATGTCGTCGTTGAGCATCTCCTGTACTTGTTCATGAATGGCCTCTCTTTCTTTTGCAGAAACGCGGTACAGCGGCCGATGCACAGGAAGCGCATCGTCGTTCGGAAGGATGCGATGTTTCGCAACTGTTGTTCGGCACACCTTCGGTGTCGTCGCAAACCAGTCGTTGTATTCGGCGAGGAGGTCTCTGAGCTTTCGTCCATTCCGTGGCACTGAGCTTGGGGTCAACGTCGAGCTTCGGTGGCGGTGTACTGTACGGCTCAGATGGTGAGGGCTCATCGGAGATCGCGGCGATTCCGGCGGCGTTCCGGAGTTCCTCGACGTGTCCACAGCGGCACCTTTCGTGAGGTGCTGCGCCTCCTGACATAGGTTTGTCGCGAGGAACACAGTCGTCCATCCTGCGGCGCTGTTACGCCCTTTGCGACACCTATCGCTTTTCCGACAAGCAGTTGGACGTCGACTTCCAGAAGAACTTCCCCGCAGGCGACTGCATCCGTCATGACGGTCCAATGAACACTCGACCACGGCGGCAGGTTCCACAACGTCCGCAATGACTCGGACGGCGTCTGGCGACGTTTTGGATCCCTCCGAGTGTAGGACGGGCTTTCGCAGCGCCAACCTGTTTGCCCTAAGGTCTATCACGGCACCGTACTCACACTAGACGTTCAAGCCAAGGATGCTGTATCTCGCAGCAGTCGTGAAGGACGACGAACTGGACTGGATACCGCCATTCACCAGGCCGTGCCAGCAGCGCCCGGACAAAAATTAGAAGATTTGCGTTTATTTTTGCTAAGATCGTAACTTTTATCATTTCGTCTTGGTCTGTTGTTCTCGAAAGTGCCTGTTCATTCTCACCCCGAACGCTTGATGCTCGAACCTTCTGGGCCGTATTTTCGCGATGCCGGCGCAGACTAGAGAAGAAGCTGTCCGTGACCTTGTCGAGTCGGTCTCGCTCTCGCTGTTACGCCGCCAAATCGCCACCCGCTTTCTACAGCCTCGACGCTCGTTCTTTTTTTAGCCGAAAGCCTTGTGTGCTCATCGTTCTGTCGACCTTCAAAGTCTTTGAGCGAAAACACGTCGGTGGCACGAAATGTACCAAAAAGTTTACGTGACCAATCAGGTGAATTGGAGGCAATGAAATTAAGAAGGATGACAAAGCGAATTCAGAGGAATCAAAGTGAATTAATATTAATTAAAATGAATTAAGAGTTATTAAAGAGAACTAAGAGTAATCAGTGGGAATTAAGAAGGACTATTAGGCAAATAAAGAGCAATCAAAGTTAATTGAAAGGAATCAGGTGAGGTGAATTAGGAGGAATTAAAGTGAATTATGATGATTAAAATGGAAGTATGAGTGATCAAAGCTAATTAAAACGACAACAGAACTAACGAAGAGGAATTAAAGTGAATTAAGAGCAATTAAAGTTAATTGGGAGGAATTAAAGCGAATTAAGTAGATGACTAACTGAATTAAGTTGATGTCTCAGGACATTGAGAGAGGGTGACTCAGCACGCTAAAAGGATGACACAGCACATTAAGAAGGATGACTTAGCACATTAAGAGTGTGTCTGTCTTTAACACATCGGCGCTTGGGCGTTCGCCGTCAAGTCGTTTTAGGGATAACCATAGCCTCCTCTATACTCATAAATTCTGGCAGTTTGACGACAGAGGCATAGAGTTCCCGGTCGCAGATTTGGAGCGCGAGGATCTGGGAGCACAGAGCATCAAAGAGCCATTTTTACTGGGGAGCCTGGACGTCAGCGCACATCTTTTGTAGCGCCAAGGACCCGAAACACATTTGTTCCCTCTGGATAAGTGTGTTTCGGCGTCTCACCGCGCGGGGCGCCAGTCCACGTGGCTCCCTTTCAATCATTGTCCGCCGATCCACCTTTTTCATTTCGGCGGCCGCTTTCGTGGCGATCTGCCAGGTTTTGTCAGTATATAGGAGGCTGTGGGAATAACATAAGAGACCCTGTGAATTGTTTTTGTTTGGCGCCAATTCGCCGATTAAACCTTTCCTTTCAGTTCTCTGTTGATCCTCTCGTCGCCTTCATGCGTGGCATTTCTGGTGGAAGTGCGGGTACCGCGGCCGATGAAATGCACCCCAACGAGGCCTCGCAGCGCAAGCGCAGTCCCCTGCTCATGAAGACCGTCCGTGCACACTACCGAGACTCGAGGAAGCTGCCGTGCTTATGGTTTGTTCCTTGGAATTCTGGTTTACTGGTGGAGAGGACCCACCAGCCGACGAAGCCGACGGTGATCTACTAATCTTCGCAGACCACTGCCGCCGCCCCTCGTACCCCTTTCGCCCTTTTACGTCAAGATCCACTAGGACGTAAAGTACTGGATTCAACACTACGTAGAGCGTGGCATGCCATCACGGATGGACTGCCGAACAGTTTCTCAAAACTTCTACCTTCCATAAATGGCAGCGTTTTATATAGAAAATATTTAGGCTTAATTTATTTTAGTCACGCTGAAAGGACATTAAGATTCACCCCCGATGTCTGTCGCTGCGATCGCACAAAGCTTTCGTGGCTTGAATCTTATTTTCTGACCACGCCGTGCTCTCCAGATATCGAATTTTGTCTTCAAATAATCTGGACACGTCTGTAAAGAAGAGAGGAACAAAAAATATATTGTTTAAGAAACACAAAATTATTAATGCATTCGTAATTGTTTTCGTTTCAACGTTTTCCTGTAAACCTTCGCACCCCCCAAAAAAATATGTGGTGGTTTTTATTTTAATTTAGGCACAAATTGGGGTCAAATTTTTAATTTTTGACGAAAAATCTACATTTTTTGGGGAAAACCCCTTCTATGACAGAAAGTGCAAACCGCATGTTCGGGCGATTTTTCGTTCTCGAGTGAAGGACATTTTAGGCAGCCGAAGCGCAAACTGACCTTTCTCTCGCCTGTCAGAGGTGTCGTGTTTTACTCCTTTCTACTTTTTGCCCTGTTTTGGTAGTGGAATGCAACTTTTTTCGGCCACTCAGAATAGCGGTTGTTTGTGATCAATAATTTTATTTTGAATATTTATCTTCACTTTTGCTTTAAATATTGTGAAAATGTGTCCCTTTGACAATACTTGTCAAAGTTTGACCAGTTCTTCCGTGTGACCTGTTTGTCATATCGCAACATATTTAGTATATTCTTAAAGCTAAGAGCATATTCTTTCTATTGATAACAAATTTAACGCTGTGCTGTAAAGAGTAAGGGTGCAACTTCGTGAGGCAAGGACTATTTCAAAATATTTGCAAATTGGAGGTACGTGTACTAAAACAAAACCACCTTTTTATTTGGCTGATTTTTTTCTCTAAGGAGCTACTGCAGGTCTTATAAGGTAATATAAATAGAAAATGTAACATGTTGTTTGCTATGGCAGCTGTAACAGCTTGAAATCTAATTTTGTTTGACTGTTTTGTCACTAGATTAACTTACTCGCTAAATTCACTATTCAAAATTGGCGCCTCTTTTTTTAATAGATACCCGTGAACAAACTGTATTCTCTGATAATTAATTTCAGTGCGATTATTTTCATGATATATATTTCTTAGAAAATTTGCCCTATGGCGTTTTTGAAGAATATTTGTCGAAGTTTACCAGCTCTTTCCGTGTGACCTATATAAGGCGTCTTAACATGTTTATATTTTTCAGAAAGCTTAGAGTATAGTCCTTCTAACGATAACAAATTCGATGTTGTGTGTGAAGGAGAAAGAGCAGTGTTTTCCCGTAAAGCAAGGACTATTTCAAAAGTTTGGCGAATTAGAGGTCAAATTTTCTAAAAGCCTACCTTTGATTTGGTTAATTGTTTTTCTCTAGCTACCTGTTGCAGTGCTATATAAAGTAAAATAAACTTAAAGTGTAATATTTGTTTGTACGGCGGGTATAAAAGCTCACATTTTGGGTTTTATTCACTTGTCGCCCAGTAATACAAGTAACTCACAAAAATACACGAACTCATAATTAACTGCCTCTGAAATTTTTAGTAGCTACCTGTAAATTCCTTGATAGTAAAAGAAGATACAAACGGCGAGTTATGCTATCAAAGCATTTAGATCATAATATCTTTAATTTCTTTTTTATTCTCAAAACCGCCTCTCTGGAACAATATTTGACGGAGTTCAGCACGATGTGCTGTGTGACCTAATCAATGTATTTTTCGGATCTTTACACAACCGTAAAAGTCCAATTGAGCCTTTCCTTTGAGTTTAATTTGAATATTTTGCGCTAAGCATAGCGCGGAACATTTTGCCTGAAAAGGGAATATATAGGAAACTTGCAAGCTTGAAGTTGATTTTCTAGAAAAACCCACTTATTATTTCTGTCATTTTTACTCACAGTTAGAGCAATATAGTAGTCTGTTAGGAACTATCAACAGAAATTGTAATATTTTGTTCGTATGGCCGCTATTAGGACTCGAATCTCGTGCTGCGAAAGTTTTTCAGCAGGACTTCGCATAGACGCTCAGCTCAGCAGAATTTTGACCTATGTAAGGTTTTCTATTTAATGTTGGTACTTACCTCAATATCTGAGCGAAAAAGCCAGTGAAGCAACAATATTTATCCTAACAATATTTATTTACTTTTCCCTGGAGTGATTTGCAAGGTGTGTCAGCTTCGCCCTATGTATTGACGGAGAAGATACTAACATCTCAGACTCCCGGACAAACTTGAGTCGAGGGAATAGTCTAAGTAACCCGGCATGAATCACTGAAAATAGAAATGAAACCTAAACACATGACTAACAGATTTGAAGCCTTACACGCACGAAATGCTCGTTATATTACGAAAGTGTCCATATGTGCACAAAATAAACCGTACTTTCTAAGCGTCAGATACTAAATCGTACATATGTATATGCATTAAATATCAGTTTAATATAAGAAAATATGACAATTACATATCAAGTTCGGTATTTAAACTCAAAACCGAAAGCAGAAGGCCCCAGAGGAACTATTTAACGATCTGCATTCCCCCGAATTTAAGTAAGTAAGCTGTATGTGCGCCGCACTTGTGGATACGGACCTCTAAACGTTTTTAAAGTCGCACTACTTCGAATTTCAATAATGTTTATGGTTGGATATTGAGATAACTGCTAACGACAAAAAGAAAACCTTGCAAATGCCAAAATTCAGCTCAAGCAGAGCGCCTGTGCGAAGTCCCGTTCAAACCGCTCGTAGCCCGATATTCGAGTCTTAATAGCGGCCATACAAAATATATTACAGTTTTCGTTGGTAGTTCCTGATAGACTACTATATTACCTAGCTGTGAAGAAAAAATAAAATAAATGAAAGGTGGGTTTTCTATAGAAAATCGACTCTAAACTTGGTAGTTTTTCGAAATATTCGTTTTCAGGCACAAGTTGCGCATATATATTACGTAACAAACATTAAAATAATACTCAAAAGTAACAGCTTAATTGAAGCTTTACGGTGATGTAAAGATAATAAAAATATGTCAGATTAGGTCACACAGCACAGTTTGCTGAACTTCGTCAAATATCGTCGTAGAGAGGCGGTTGACAATAAAACAAACAAAAATATTAAGGATCTTATGACATAGACGCTTAATTAGTACAAAAAGCATATCTGGAGAGTGTTCCCAAAAAGTTATATTGATGTAGCGTAAACAGTAGAGAAAAGGGATGGAGTGAAATATGGCACCCCGATAAGCTGGAAAGACGCCTGTTTCCACCTTGGCCGCTTCAACGGTCCATAACTTGAGAACAAAAAATCCGACCAACTTGCCGTTTGCGTCTTCTTTTATTATAGGAATTGCCCGAGAACATGTAATTTTTGATAAAAAAATAAATATTCGATCCAATATTTGTGCCTGAGTTGAGATGAATCACCCATAAGTAATTAAGTCGTTTTTTATTTGAAATATAGAATGTGAAACTATCTGCCTACGTTGCTCCATCGTGTATCTAACAACTTGACATTGACGGTAGATCAAAAACATTTTTGCTTTCATATATTACTGTAAACGCAGTTTTTCGCAAGGACCAAATGTTTTGCGAATTTCGGGAATTGTCTACTGATTTAGGAAAAATAGGTCCTGTGAAATAATCCAGCAAAATTTTGAAATTCCGGAAGCTACATTGAGATGCTGTGCCTTTTTGAGAAACAATCTGACAACGGGAAAACACGAATGAAAAGGTTCTCACGTGACCAATACATATGTTATTTTGATAACATTTGGAAATTACAAGAAATTATGCAATAAACCTCAATTCATGGGCATCTCTCAAATCACTGTCACAGTATGTTCTAACTTTCGATGCGAAAAAAATAAGCAGAACACGCAAATAATTAAAGAAGTTTAGCTTTGTACCGACTCCTAACAATTGAAGCCTGCGAAAATTAAATCGTTACACTTTAATGAAAGATCTCCCTTCAGAGTTAGTGGTGTATTACACTAATCAGAGGTGGCCCTATATCAAATTATTTGAGTATTTTATATACATGCTGTATATACAAAATGGACCCAAAGGAAACCAGACTTTGTTGTTAAAAATCGCGTATTTGTGTTTCCACGTTCAAACTTTAGGCATCTTCAAAGTAATCTTACGCCTGTTGCAATACACGTCGACACGTTTCTTCCAATGCTCGAGACACCTTTAAACTTCTCGATTTTGATGCCTCTCAGTGCTGCTGTCGATTTTAGTCTCACCAATTCCACATCGATAAACAATTTCTCTTGAAAGGCAGTTAAAACACTTTTTGAAAAAAACGAGTAAGAGGTGAATTTTGGCCTTTCTTATCCAACATCACGGTTGGTTTTCCGCGAAGGGCAACTAAACGCGAGAACACGCGAAAACCTCCGACAAGCCGTGATGTCATACTAGGTATTCGGGCCGCCAAGCGCGTGCAATTGCTTGCTTGCCAGGTTTTTTCCCAGGCCCTGACGCCAGTCGTGACGTCTCTTTCTGACCTTTTTGAAAATAGCAAGAATGAGCTGCGCGCTTTGACAGGCGCTGAAGATGTGCGAAAGCGAAGATTCCAAAAACTCTTCACGCCTCGGCAAAGGAGGGACTTCAGCGTTGTTTTGAAAATTAATTTCTGCAGCCTCCAGGCAGAAAATTTAAAAATAAATCTCGATATTCGTGATACTGAAGGCCAAATGAAGACGATTTATGTGTTTTTTCTCACGTACAGATCGCTTCAGTTTTATGTTTTAAAATCTTTCGAATCCGGCAAAACTAAACACGCGTCAGCATGCTGACAAAAACTTGTAGATCACAGGATGCGTAATAGGCCTTCCAGGGAGGAAGTCAAAGGCATTTGAATGACACCGCGTACCGAAAATTCCCTTTCATTCTGACGCACGTCGTGAGATGGCGCAGAATGAATTAAAACACCGCGCCATCGCGTGCCTCGCGAATGTGTTCGCTTTTCGGTGCTTCGACCACCGACCCTGTATAACTCACCGGTCAAACACTTGGCTAACAATCTCAAGGTAGTGAGTTCAAATCCTGTTGGGGGACTGGTCATTTCACATGGTTGCCTATGGGCGTAACTGCTTTTGATGCCGGCTTTTTGTTACAGCTGGCCACTCTACACCAGCTCATGTTTACAAACAAACCGAGCGCCCGGAGCGCCCCAGCGGACGCCACCGGCGCCGCGCATGCGCGATGGGGGTGTCGGCAAGAAACTCGCCGTCGCCCATAAACACACCATTGAAATGCGATGTTGTCGGCGTCAGTGTGAGTCCCCCTGCCCTTTTTCGCGTTCGAATTGTTGGTTCTACGTCTTCCTGGCGATGTCTGACTATCTTGAGCGGCGTCAGCGAAATTACCGAGGCTCGTTACACCGCAAAACTTCGCGTGAATAATGTGACATGTGGCGATTCATTCCGCGTGGACGCCGCAGAATGTACGCTAAAGCCTGATTCGCATGATGAGATTTCGCTCGGAATTTTCAGTCGCGACGCCGCTCGGGCTGCAAAAGCGTGAACCGTAGCTGAGATGGTCGACGTCGATACTGAAAATCGCAAGCAGAATCGGACCAACTGAATTAGGCATAACAAGTCGGTGAGGGTCACTGGTAACAATGATCAACATCTCCTTGTATCTACTGTTTTCATCGAGCCTGCTTACCAACCTTCAAATTTAAGTCTTTTGAGGCCTGCACTTACTTCTTATCGCAAGTACCGGGCCAACATTTGGTCTACGGACCGGCGTCGTCTAAGAGAGCAGACGACAAGCAGAAACGTTTGAAAAGAGCAGACGACAGTTTGAACAATCAGGCGGCCGTTTGAACTTGAAGACGCACTGAACGTAGTCCGCAGGTGGTCCGCACAACTTGACGGTTTTCTGGCGTTCATGTTGGAACAAAACAAATAAATCTGATGACCACAAGTATCCGTGAATTCAACCCAAAGTGCTTCCCGCCCAAGCAATCGTTGTCCGACGGCGTCTGCTTTTCCCTTTTCACGGCACATATCCAGATTCTCGGACGAACCGAGCACGTGAAAACTGACCTTCAAACCTTTCTCGACACTTTTGGTACGGCCCCAGGCGCGGCGTTTTGACGAGAAGGCAGGTTTTTGTCTGGTTCCTTTCAAAACAACGCAGGAATACACGTCTGGCATGGGGACTTCTGCCCACAGCCCCAGACCGGAAGTGCGACCGACGCGCCACCACCGCGCCGTGACGTCACAGAGTGAGTTCGTGTATACTCTGTTCACACCTAAGCTGACAGTGCGGTGCAAACTACATGCTGGTTGGAGTAGTCATGCGTTCATCTCTTGCCACGTTATCGCGCTCCTGCCCTATACAACTGGTAGCAGCGCGCAAAAGAACACAAAGACAAAGGGAGAAATGTACAAGACGAGCGCTGAACATCAACTCAACGTTTAATCGAAGAGAACACACCCAATAAACAACCAACACCGTTATCGCATCAATGCTCAAGACAAGCTATTTCTTTTTTATGTAAATTTACCGAAGTCTGGCTAACACAATTATCTCCCTCCTTTCCTATCACGTACGCTTCCAGCAGTTCTCTCGCAGTTTTGTTCCCCCTTTCCTACAATCGTAATATTGTCAAAATTCGGCTGACACATGCAAGTGGCACAGTGTAAAGGCAGATGTCCTCCCGTTGTTGCGCGCAGTGACAGGGCAATGTTCTGGAGTGCACGGTCGTGGACGCCCCAGGACGTCTTTGGGACTAAAGCCTCGCTCCGCAGTTCAAACAATAACTTTAAAGAGACGTCTCTCGACCAGAGGAAAGTCAAGTGTAAAGCTGCTTTGAAGTTGTGCGCTGGTTTTGAGTTGCGCAACATGGAAAGGACATTGAGAAAGGCAAATGTATGGCTCCTTGACGCCTTCTATACGGTTAAAACCCACACGGAGGACTCGCCCCTTAGGACCATTGTTTCCAAAAGAGGGACTTGGCAGGTGGTGCACGAAAGCACCCGATGTCAAAAGCCCCGTGCCAAATACCCCGCGGCAAACACCCTGTCCTCTTTGCCCCGCTTTCAAAAGACCCAGTTTCAGAAGCCCATGACGCGAATCCCCCGTGTCAGTTGGCGGGTCCTCAACGTGGCGGCGGAGCATTCTGCTTTTAACTAAGAGACAGTGTGCACGCGAGCTTGTGTAACGTAATCATGAGGTACCCACGACTCAAGTAATGAATAAATGGATAAAGCTTCCGTTCTTCAGGAGTGCACTAAACACATTCACGTCTTGCAGACGTTAGAAGTGAAAATACGCAGACAATATCATTCACTGGCAAAACATTTGAAGTTACAGCTATTATCAATAAGCATTGAACCGAAGCTTTCGTCGACTCTGAAGCACGAGCGGATTCACAGTTCCGACGAAGTGGGTTCTGTCAAAACTGTTAAACCGCAGCTCATGGCGCCATATTTATCACAGCACCAAACACCAGTTCCATTCTTCTTACGTCGTTCTAAAAAACAATATATTGTACTTATCTAGGTAGATAAAGTTCATAACTCTGCGTTTGAGTACCTCTCTATGACAGCTGAGTTCATCGCAGGTGATGCAGATTTATGATTTTGGCCACTTGTACGTCATTCTAAGTTTTTCGGCAATTGAAGTTAACCTTTTTTGTTTTTCTTTCAATTACAAGACCCTTAGTAGGCGCTCAACAGATTAAGTTAAGTCATGGAGCAATGCTGGTTAAAGCGCGAATGAGGGGTACGGGGCAGTGAACACTAGAGCGCTTTTGGCACGCGGGGAATACAGGACGGGGTAATTGAACGCGCGGTTTTCGAAACGTGGGGCTAATGAAGCGGGGCTTTGCAACAGGGACTCTGCACGCGGAGCAATCGTGCTACACCCGACTTCGGAGATGTTGGTGAGCCAATACCTACTGAAGCAAATAACTGCCCTGAAACCCGGATGACCCATTTTTGGTGCGCAACTCACAGGCGGTAGTGGAGTACTTTTTCCAGTGTTACCTAGGCGGGCGAGAGTGCACTTTCTATCGACGTAGTTGATTTGTTTCATCCCGTACCCTTCGACGGCCTCTTTGCGTCGGCGTGTGAGTGCATTGAAAGAAATGATGTGCTAAAGTTTCAGAATGTTAGCGGTGTCGGAGATTATGGTTTCATGAAACTGCTGATGTTTTACCTCCAGTTGACGTTAGTTCAGTATGACGGTGTTTTTTTTATTTGCAAAGAGAAGGTATTTGTATAGGTGCATGCGTAGCTCCCTTGCTATGAGACATTTTTTCAGCCTTAATAGATCAATCCATTACCGAGAGCTTGGACGCGAATAGGGTCAGCAGGGTTTTTAAATTCGCGGACTACTATCTGATGGTAACTAAAAGACCGGGAGAGATTTCTGAGGACAGCTCCGCGATGGCAAGTCCTTACAATTTCTAGATCTCAAATTGAAGTTTACCGAGGATCACGTGAGTTCGCTTTACTACCCACGCACAAAGAAAGGGCTCTTGCTCTTACGACGCCACCCCCTCGAACCTTGTCGAAGGGGGAATAGCGTCATCGTGAATGCAGGATTCTCTAGGGAAGTTGTGCCACCACACGCTACAGGAGAGCTTGTCAAGCATGTGGAACGAATTGGGGCCGCGGGCTTCCCAGCGTCTGTTCCGTGGGGGGTGGCGGAGAAATTACTGAAAAAAAGGTAAAAATGGGATCCCATCAACCCAAAGAAAGTAAGTTGTCGCAACCTTGCCCAGAGTGGCTGACAGAGGGAGCGAAGGTTACAAGTGTTCTGTAAAACACAGAAGTAAGTACGTTGATTTTGCAGTAGGAGGGTGTACCGAATTTCTTTGAGTTGCGGTGGGGTCTACATCGGCCAAACCGGTCGATGCGTCAACGACTATGCGCGCGAACATGTCCTGTCACTGCGCTCAACAACGGGAGGACAACTGCCTTTACACTGTGCCGCTTGCATGTGTCAGCCGAATTTTGAAAATATTACGATTGTGGGAAAGGGGGTAACAAAAGCGCGAGAGAACTGCTGGAAGCATACTTAATACGAGAGGAGGGAGATGATTGTGTTAGCCAGACCTCGGTGAATTTACATAAAAAGAGAAATAGCTTATCTTGAGCGTTGTTGCAATAACGGTGTGGTTGCTTACTTGGGTGTGTTCTTTTCAATAAACATTCAGTTGAAGTTCAGCACTCGTCTTGTGATTTCTTCCTTTGTCTTTTTTTTTTTGCGCTGCTACCAGTTGTAATTATGAACCAACTCGCCTGCATCGCCACATTGATCCTGCCTATACCCACGCACAGGGAGCGGGACCAGGTGATGAAAGAAAGGCGTTTGATTGTTCCAGAGAACACGTAGTTTCCATCGCATTGTTGCTTTAGGTATGCACAAACTATACTGCCGCCTGTTCCAGCCAAACGTTTCAAAACTGCATTAAATTGGTTAAAAAAAGCAATTCTTATCAAAAGAAACACGAGGTTCGATAGGCGGGGTGGGGTGGAGTACAGGATCATGCAGCTTTTGGTCAAAAATGGCAGAAACCTCCAGCGGGGTGTCGGCAGGTGCATTGTCTAAGTGGTGGAAGAATTGTCCTGTTCTCAACAACTCGGGATGTTTCTCCCGCAAATCTTGAAGCACCATTTTAAAACTTTTAGATAAAAAGCCTTTTTTCGTGGTTTGACGCGAAGAAACAAATTATGAGTGCACAATAACTCTTACTTTAAATAGACAGATGATCATTATTTTCGTGTTCTATCTCCCTTGGAGAAGTAGGAGTTTTCTATTGGACGGATTGCTGATTCTTTGTATTCGTAGACGTTGCCCAAGACTAATCTCCAAATATTTGTCACAAATGAAGGCGACGAAACGGTGAACAATGAACTGAAAATAAAAGTTTAATCGGCGAACTTGTGCCAGAAACAAAAGGAAGAGCAAACGTAGAGAACACAGCAACAAGCATCGACGGGGGCGGCAACAGCGAGGGACGCTGCGTACGGCGTGACAGCTGGTTAGAGCGAGAGTGAATGAGTTGGCAATACCGCCACGACTCCCTATTAACAACACTCGGCTTCTCGAAGTTTTGGTCTAGATTGTTGGGGAGTGAGCTACGCCGAGACTGACTAGGCAAGGTGGTCCTGGCTTCCTTACCTTAACACTTGGGAAAAGAATAAACACGAATATTCTATATATACGTAGAAACGTTCCTGCTCGGTCATGTACGCGGCTTACTTCCCTCTTTAAAATGCATCACCCCGATGCATCCTTGAATAAATTAACCAAATAACAGCAAACAGCGAACTGCAGGGTTGGTCTGAACGTTCTCATCGAGCATAGTACGGGGTCAGATGAACGACGGGCACTACTTCGGGTCGCGGTTAGCGGCGTCCTGATGGTCGGGATCCGTCGGGGAGCAGCTCGTAATTCAGGCCCCTGAGGCAGCAAATAACCTGGTAGGGGCATCCCACGGCGTCATCAATTTTCGGAGGCGGCGAGAGAGCTTCCAACTCAAAACGAAAAAGTCTGCTCGGTGTCGATGAGTGCCACCGCGTCATGTCCGTTGATGGTAACGTCGAGTTTATTCGACACCATCGCAGCAGCGTTGTTCTGATGCGTTTAGTCGCTAGTATGGGTGCCCTCCGAAGTTTGTAGAGGACAGTTGCGTCGTTCGTTTCGGCCATACCACCTCCTGGTGTTGCCGCACTTAGTGTTCCCGGCGAGGCAGGGGAGACAGGCTTTCGCGGCGGGACCTACGAAGAGGCGATGCAGGGCGTCCCGTTGAAGGCGAGCGAGCTCCTCGGGGCGAAGCGGGCGCAGGAGACGGTGGACGGCGATGGTACTCGTCGATATCTCGAAGGCCCTCACCGTATCGTTGGCGAGAGTCGTTCGGGTGGAACCCACGCAGCCCTGGTTGCCTGTGAAGGCATCGTCGATAAATGTGGTGGGCTTCCCGATCATAGCGGGCGTTGGTCAGTCGTTCTCCAGACATTCGTTTTCTTAGCGCCGACTGTTCTTATCGAACGTCCTGGGGTCATTCCTCCTTGCGTCGAGCGTACTGGATTACGTGCGTGTTGCGTCGAGAAGGCACCGGATCCTGGCGGAAAACTAGTGGCGGTCATCGGGTCGTGGCGGCCTAGGTAAACGTCGACTCCCCAGGGGCGGCCGTGTTGAAGAGAGCTTCTGGCTGCATGCCTCGCCGGACCTCGTCGCGTACGATCGCAACGGCTGAAAGCAAGACCTGGCGCTAAGCACCGGGGAGTAGCTTTCGGAGCTCCTCTCGGACGTCGTTCCGGATGATCTCTACGTAGGCTTCGCATGGCCAGCCAACGTAGCAGCTTGATGACGTTGATAGAGCGACAACAGGAAGTAGCTGGTATTACGAGGCTCGTGCCTAGATGGCACGTTTGATGTTCGTGACCTCCGTCACGAATTGTTCGACGGGCGGAGGTGCACTGCGTACGAGAATCACAAAGACATTTTTTAACCCCCGCATGCCCTACTGAAAAAACAAAAACATTTGACATTTTAACGGGTCGGAAACTGGTCGATCCGTTTGAATCAAACGGGTGGCAAACTTGTCGATCCGTCCGGATTAAACGTGATTATGGGATACGGGTACCCGTTTGATACGGTACCCGTTTGATACGGTACCGATTTGATACGGGTCCTCGTTTGATACGGCTGACCGTTCAACCTGGCACGTTACCACATTTAAACGAGCCATTCGGATAGGCAAATTATTCGCTAGCCCTAAATGGGTATTGTCTGGAAGGTTGGTTAGCTTAAACTTATTTAAGACTTCCCGAAACTCATAAACCTATTTATAACATGCAGGAAACCTCGTAGAAAAAATGTGCTCGCACAGGTCCCATTTGCCTGTGCTCGCACAGGCAAATGGGCAGGAAAAGAGAAAAAAATATTGTTTTCAATTTTCCTAGAAGTTTCTTATATCCTATTATGTAAACAAGTACAACCGTGCAAGCGGTCTGTGAAATGTAAAGAGGCACTCTAAGCTTTTATACAACTGAGAAGATTGCAAAGCCAACAAGAACTGAGGTAATACTAGACTATAATGGTAAACTTTCGGCGAAATTATTCTCCCGGCTGTCTGGAAGAGTACGCGTAGAAGAACGGTCAATCGTTGCCAACAAGTAGGTTGCAGTGCACTTACCATAATAATAACGGACTTCAAAGATGTGATATGATATGTGTCTACACAGTCAAAGCAGGACAACCACACAAACACAAAACGAGAAGGAAGGCTTGTTGAAGTTTCAACACGAGGCGGCGCACAAGGTGTCATTTGCCGAACCCAACCAAACCGAAAGAATTGACCTTTTTCAGAGATCGCTAGGCGCATGCGCCGACTCTGGGAGAGGGGAGGAAAGGGAAAGGCGCCATTTTTGGTGGCTCTCTCGTCCGCTCGGTTGCTCGGACAGTGCTTGGTTAGGCTCGACTCCTCCGCTTTTCTCGCGGCTAGGCTTCATAGTCGTCATGCCTCACCACCATGCAGCTATAGGTTGCACAAATAACAGCAAAAATGGTTAAAATGCAAGATTTTATAGAGTTTCAGCAGCCTTTTGCGGGTGGTGCACGAAAGCACCCGATGTCAAACACCCCGCCCTTTTTGCCCTGCTTTCAAAAGCCTAGGACGCGAATCCCCGTGTTGGGTGGCTGGGTCATCAGTGTGATGGCGGGACGTTCTGCTTTTAACTAAAATACAGTAAATGTGAACATGATGGTAAACCTGAAACTGGTTAGGAAAACGAAAACGTAAAAGGAGACAGAAAAAGAACAGGCAACGTCTCTTGAGACGTTGCCTGTTCTTCCTTTGCGTTTTCCTTTTCCTACCCCAGTCTCAGGTTTAATAACTGAAAACAAGTGTGTTGATGAATAGATACGAATACATGAAGGGATAAAACATCAAGGAAGCACTTCTTGAAAGAAGTCCTGTTTCCGCCCTGTCCTCCATGTTCTCTCCTTCCATGTATTCGTATATCAAGTTTACCATCATGTTCAACTTACACCAGTTCGCCTGCACTCTGACTATATTTCCGTTAACAGTGAATGTGCACACGCGGTTGTGTGACGTAATCATGCCATAGCCGGTTCTCAAGTAAAGAATAACAAGATAAAGCTTTCCGTTCTTCAAGCGTGCGCTATACACATTCGCGTCTTGCCACGTTAAGAGTGAAGAGAAAACACAAAAATATCAGTCACTGGCAAAGCATTTAAAGCGTGCGAAACGAATTTAAGCCTCACGGAGACAGAACCACGATGGAATGCCTTGGCAACCAACCGTAAACTCCCCTGTTTGCTGGGCCCACTTTGTCGAAGGTTCGTAAACGTGCCGAATTCGAAGAGAGATTGTTTCTAACATACCGTTCCTTACTTTTTGACGGTGCAGGCAAGCCTTTGCGATATCAAGACCGCCCGGATTTCACACCGTCCGAGTTTGTTTACACATTCCCGAATACGGCGATACCCCGTGCGCTCGCGCGGTACACAGGACGGCGAAGTGACGGACGCAATAAGCTTGAATAACTTAATTAAGCGATCAAGGAGAGCAAAATCAGCTGTTTGTAGTGGCCGGGCCTCATAAATGGAGCTCACAAGCTCCGCACAAGGTGGATGGTTGGGTCGGTATCCAAACTGGTCACCATTACTTTCCTCACATAACACTCTGCGACTCTGCCTTGAAAGCCGACTCCTTCTTTAGTTGCTTGCAAGACGCGACACCGAAGTGACGATTAAGTGACTCCGAGTCGATGGTAGGAACCGATGCGGCGTCGGCGGTCTGTCCATCCTTGAAGGTATAAAAACGAACGAGATCCTCTGTATCGTAAACAGTGGCTTTTGTTAATCCTCCAGGGGCCCTAATCTAGACACTTGGCGAAAAATTCGGCGAGAAAATCGGCGGCTGCGATTGGCCGATGTCGCACTTGACTTTGGCGCCTGCCAATCACAGCCGCCGTATTTCTCGCCGACTTTTTCGCCAAGTGTTCAGATCAGGGCCCCAGGTCGTCCTCAGCCATTTCGAAGAAAATATGCAAGCGAAACGAGGACAGAAATACACGTTCAGAATGGTGAAAGACGGAACAACGCCACCAGAGAACACACGTAAACACATGGACCGGGAGACACGCCAGGCCTGGCGCGGACGACGGAGAGACGGTCCCGGAGCCACCAAAAGTGTTTCGAGCGATTCCCGCGAGGGCGCGCCACGATCGTGGCCAAACTATGAAAAAGGTCAATTCGATGACTTTGAAGAATCGCTTGTTGCCGATATACGCGTAGGACTTTTCGAACACTGATAGCTCTGGTGCACATCCAATACGTTGTCGAGACATCCAAATAAGACCGCAGGGTAAGGCGACAGGTCGAAGCAGGTTGGACGAACGAAGTTCAAACTGAACGGACAACAAGCAGACAAAGAAAAAAGCGGCTACCAGCGGGCCCACTACCGGATCTATCTCGCAGGCGATGCTTATCAGCGCGTAGCTCGCGCGCACTGGCGCCTCTCTTCTCCTCGGGTCACGTGACAGGTGAAGAGAGAGGGGAGGAAGGGGCGGGGTCAAGGAAGTCAGGCGCAGCGCAGGCAATGGCGCCTGCCGCTCGGGTTGCGCCCGAGCGATGAAGGCACTCAGAGCGATCTCGTAGTTTGACTGCTGCAATGGCGGGCGTGCTCTCGCAATGCTCGATGTTCTTGCAGGCACGTGTTCGGGCGTTTCCTTCGCTGGGTCTTGAATTGAGATGAAACGGTGTCTGAAGTATATTCTTTCACGTGGTCACGTCTTTTGCGAGAGAGATTCAAGGTGAATAAGTAAATTGAGCCAACAAAAACGCCGAAGTTTTAAAGTTCTGGCCAAAAATATCAGCTCGCCAACGTCGCGCGTTTACAATAAAAAAAGTTGGCTCTATTGCAGTTGCAATTAAAGCGAGCATCAGCGCAATTAAAATACAAATATAAATGCTTGCATTACGCGGACGATTTCAAATCGATGAACCGGCGCTCCCGGCCTTCCGGAAACATAGGCTGCCACGGCTGAAACAGGCGTACCCATACCGCCGACATGTAACGTTCAGTATCAAACGGCCCTATTGAAAAAGATACCTTTCAGCCCTGATGTTTTGGGACCCTACTAGACCTTCAAGACTTCAGCACTTCAGACTTCAAGACTTTAGACTTCAGACCTCAAGACGTCAGACTTCAGACGTTAGCCCTTCGGCCTATCCTCTTAGCCAACATACCTTATAAGTGCAGCTTTCCGGAAAGCCGCGACAAATCAAAATGTATGTAAAGCGTTTACTCAAACCCGCGCGCAAGTAGCTGCAGGATAAGTGATCAGACTCAAATAGGGACAACCGAGTTGTTTGTCGTAAAAAAATATATTTCGAGGGTACTCGCAATGCCGCTGGCTAAATTCTTGAGATGTAGCGTAGTCCAACTAATGAAACCGAACAGATGCACCACCTGGAGTTCAACTCAACGCCGACCTCGAGGGGCCCGACAACACAAAAAGCGCTTCAAGGGATGGGCGTGATGATACACGGACGAGTACGTCAACCACGACGGACGCACAGTAACAGCCGCAGCACGGTGTCGTCAGGACCTCGGAGCACGGGCAGCGGAGCGCTTTCTTCACGCTCGGCGACGAAGCCGAGCAGGCGGCGCTCGCCGGGCACTGCCCTTGGCTGAAGCAGAGAGCGGCCCGACCGCCTGGTAGTCCTGAGCGACTCGACGGCAGGCACTGACCCAGCTTTCCAACCCGGAGCGTGCACCACAGCTCACCGGAGTGTCATGGCGACTCTAATGTCAGGCGCCCCTCCCAGTCGCGCGCTGGTAAGACCTGTCCACTTTGCTTTCGGGGCACTCCACATTCCGGATGTCGTGGTTTGTGGTGGTCAAAACCCCTCTCCCAAAGTCAAGGAGAGATCTTCAGTAGTGCGGGGGAGCGGCCGAGATTCGCTTCGGCAGCACGAAGAGACGTTTGCAAGCCGCAATTTCATGCCAGCAACTTCCTCAATAAATGACATTTTCAACGCTACGTTTCTGAAGCAACAATCACGCGCTGGTGGGCCTTGAATTCGTAAATATTGAAACGCTGTATACACGTAGACGGTGCTCGGAAATGTAAGTAAAAGAAAATAATACGTATAAGTCCATCTACTGTCCGTCGCATATGTCACACATTTCGGACCGGCTTGGCTTACTTAGTTGTTGGGCGGGCGGCTGGGCCGCCGGGTAGCAACTCGCACCACCGAATTCTTGGGGCGAGATCGTTCGATAAAGCTAGCTCGATAGGCATCGTTTGCACTCAATGAGTCTCGATCAAAACAATATTTCCTTGCAATTTCGTCCACACAATGAACCAATATAAAGAGGGACACAACAGGTTTACGCACTCGCGTCACCGAAGCGGGCTGGCGATGAACACAGCACGTTTACGCACTACCGTCTTTGGGTGAATTCTGCGAGGTCCTCCCGATAATGTCTGGCGGGTTTCACAGACCCTTTTAGAACGGCCCTGAAAGGCCCCACAAACCCTTTAGAACGACCCTGAAGGAACGCACACCTCTCAGAAAGATATCTTGATGGGCCCCACAGACCTACTAGAGAAGCCTGGTGGGCCCATCAGACATTTCAGGATATCCTAAAAGGCCTCTCAGGCCCTCTACAGGAAATCCTAGTGGGCCTCACAGACATTTTTTTTCAATAGGGGGCTCCGGAGAGCCGTTTGTTTGAACCGGTACAGTTTGACGGTCACCGGTTACCCGTTTGTGCAACATGTTCACCAGTTTGAGCAAACGTGCAACAACTTTGCCCAAACGAGTGGCCCATTTGCCCAGACGAGTGACCCGTTTGCCAAAGGAGTGACCTGCTTGCCCAAATAGGTGACTGTTATGGCTCATACGGGGGACCCCTTTGAGCGATACGAGCGACCCCTTTGACAAACAGGTGACTGGTATGGCTAAACTGTTACCGGTATGAACCTGTTTGCTTTCATATAGGCGCCAAATGGTTTTGGTCACTAGGTTGAGGATCCCTCAGTTTATTTGTTTCAGAAGCTTCGGGATCGGCTCGACTTCTAGGCCGAAACACGTCCTCGACGAAGCTGACGATGCCTCTCGCTGGTGCTTTGAACCCCTGCCTCAAGTTTCTCAAAAGCAGGTTCCTGTCGATGTTAGGCCTCAAACACTCGGCAGAGCTCATCCTTGCGTGCTTTCAGATGGTGATCGTCGCCTCGTGGTTTTCATACCAGGTACGTCGTCTTTCGAAGGAGAAGTAGACTCTGTGCAGACATTGATACCGCATTCACTCATTGTGACGGGTTACTCGCTCGTACTCCTAAGTCCAGACGTTGATGTCCTCGTAGACGTCGCCATGTAAGGGCGCCGGAGTACGGGGTGCGACGGGAACCAACACGAAGGGGGTTGCGGCAGCAGGGGTCTCGTTCGGTTGGCCCTGGGGAAACATCTCCGGGATCGGCTTCTTTGTTTCACTAATGGTCGAAATTCCGATGGCTTTCTCGGACTCTCGACTGGCTTCAACGAAGAGAATTCTTCCACGTTTTAGAATTGACCTGGTTCGGTGTATCCTCGAGGGCGTGCGAGGAGGGAGCATAGAAGATTACCCCGCACCTCCACCAGAAATGTCCCGGATGAAGGCAACGAGAGGTTGATTGATGAGCTGAAGATATAGTTTTAATCGACGAACTTGTGCCAGAAACAAAAGGAAAAGAAACGTCGAGAAAGCAGCAGAGGGCGACGCTGTGTCGGCGTGGCAGCTGGCTAACGCGATAGTGAATTATTTGGCAATACCGTCCTCGGCTTTTTATCTACTACACTCGGCTTCTCGAAGGAGTGAGCTATAGCGAGACTAACTAGGCAAGGCCATTCTGCCCTTCTTATCTTTTACACTTGAGGAAAGAATGAACACGAAACTTCTCGATATACGGAGAAGCTTTCCTTCTCGGTCATGCACGCTGCAATATAACACTAAACAATCCGGGTCATCCTTCAACTGCTTCTCCAAAGCACGACACGTAACTTTTTGATTAGGTGCAAGCAAGGGGCACGAATATTTCTGCAACTTGTTTCATGTGCAAATCGTTCGATAAGAAACGCAAACCGAAACTCCACGAGCGTCATATGAACTCTACACGTTCGCCAGTTATCTGGCAGCGGTTGTCAAAATTTCCTGAGTAGTTCTTGCTACAGTGTCTTCAGTTCGACAGGTCGAAAGACACCCAAAACAAGATTGATCGTCAAACGTTATTTTGTCCTTTTTTATTCGTGCATTCAATTCGTAAACTTGTGTTTATTTAAAGAAGCCTCATTCAAAGTCGGTTGTAGAATGAAAACCGTTTCTAGCACACCTGTTTTTTAAGGGAAAACAAAATTTCACTCCCGCACGTTGTTTGCATCAATCATTTATAACAATTAGTCAAACGCATTGAACAAGTCTCCGAAAACTGTCGACGAAACTCGAACGCAGCGTCTGACAGGAGTATTGACTGGCACACTGATAGAGATGTGTCCCAAGAAAACGCACCTAGGGAGGAAACCTATACTACAAGGAGCTGACCCCGCAGAAAATAATTCTGGTTACTTTCGGGTAAAACCTCGTATTATACGAAGTGTATATTCATTTTTTATTAAATACTGAGAGGAATGTTAGACGGAATGTTCTACCAAATTGTACAATGATGGCCGATGATAGGTGCATATAGTGCAACAAACATGGCCGATGATGCTGCATATTGTGCAACCAACTTTTAGAAAATGAGCTTGAATGTGTATGGAGTAAAACATTGTAATCCTATATTGTTTACCTACGGGGGCCGTCTGCAAACTAGAATAAGTTAAAATAAAGAAACAACCTGTAAATGAAGGCAGCTGTTGGCAAAATAGCTGGCCACATAGCTCCAGTACAATTTACGCGTATGGCACAAAAAGATTAATGTTATATTTGGTTTTATCAAGGGGCCTTTTTTAGCAAAATGAATAAACATAATTATATTTAGGGCCCTTCGTTTTCGGGTAAATCGAGGTGTGTCACGATATTTTCACCACAAACATGATTTTTGAAAATGTGGATAATTCTATTTTTCACCAATACGGAAACTTAAGGGGGCACTGAAGTCGTTATTTAAAGAAGGTCTTTTTGATCTTATATTGCTTAAAATGTGTTAGTTCCTGCATAGTGACAAGTCCTATATTACGAAACTGCCTATTCATCTCAGGGTAATATAAAAACATGTGGACTATTTTTTGTCGCGGACTACATGGTGTGGACCAATAAAAGCCCTACAATTCGCGCAGATTTCGAAAGATTTTATTATAATTTGTTTCGAAGAGAGTCTGATAGGTTCACATTCGGATAAAATATAGGACTCCCCTTTTTCTCTGCGGGCGAAGACATCACTTGCAACTCGCCGACAAGCGCCCTTCGTCGACCACTTCACTCAGAAGAAAATTATTCCCAAAAAGGGCGTGTCGCGATCTTTGAACACGCTTTTAACGAGCAAATAAGCTACGCATGGTTGTGGTTTCGGGTAGGTTGGGATGCTTAGAGCGTCTAGATTGAGTTGTCACCACAAAAGGCCGATCCCAGGATTGACTTCAGTGCCAGTTTAATGTCACCATTTCCAGAATTGCCCTCCTTCCACATTTTTTTTAAGAAACAGAGAGTTGTAGGAAAGCGCGAGCGTGACCAGTGAACTGCAGTGACATATGTCGAATGTCGCCTTTATGTTCATTTTTTTTAATTTATTTTACTCTCAGGGCCAGAGGCGTTGAAGAGGGGAGTGCGTTTACAAAGAAACACATAGAAAAAAACACAACAGCAGACCGGCAGGAGGACTATGCCTGTGTGAAGCAATACATGCTTGTCAGGGCATTTCTAAAACTCTTACTGTCCACAATTTTGGCAACATTTATGGAAAGGTGATTCGAATATAAAGAGGCGCTGGGAATAAAGGAATGAGTATAGTGAAGTATCATGTTGCCTTCTTCTCTTTCGTTTCAACCAGTGCAACAGGAAGAAAAAGGATGAGAAACTACTCTCAAACCATGTTGAACTGACCTGAGACTGGGGTAAGAAGAAACATCAAAACGTAGAAGGGACAGAAAATAGACAGGACGACGTCTCAAATTCAGCTGAGCTGAGTTTGAGACGTCGTCCTGTCTATTTTCTTCTCAGTTCTACGTTTCGATGTTTCTCTCGTACCCCAGTCTCAGGTTAATTCAACGTGGTTAATATTCACCAGCTCGCCTGCACCCTTACGAATTTTTCTACTCTCAAGACTTTGTTTTGATGGGAACAGCATATATGTTGTTCGTAACAAGCTGAAGTAATATTGCTTTGCATTGCAGATGTACGTAGAGTGTGATGTTGATAGTACGCTCTAGCAATACAGATGCCGTCTGGAGACCGGTCAGGACTAGTATTGAGACAGAGGTGCTGGGCACGCAGAAGATTATGCAAAGCAACAAGGAGTTATGAACAATATTAAAACATGTGAAATATTATACCATGCTCAATTTTATCTTGTGTACGTTTCTTTTAAAGAGATATACGAATACAAACCTATCAATGTTTTTATTGTTAATTATACTTGTATATTTCTAAATAGGACCTGAAAAACCCGAACTCCAAAGTAATTTCATGAAAATACGATTTCTCCCTTATAACCGGCTTGATTCAAAGAGCCCGGTTTTTACTCCTCAATTCTTGAAAAATATAAATCTAGAAAACGAAGGATTTTAAGTATAATTAGTATTCTAATTACGTTTGAGTAAGATTTTTTTTCATTTATGGGTACCATTTCAGTTTAAAGTTTTCTGAGCATCATCCATATATAACCATTAAATCACGTGCTTTGCAAGAAATATGGGTTAAGGGCAGCAATTTACAGTGTTCCAAAAACATGCTCAATTGAGAACGTTTTCTGGCTTGCGGTATTCAGTAGGAGCAGATCTATGCGCCAGGAGTCCTGCTACTGTGTCCTAATTGCGCAACCAATGTGGCGTGCCACTTATTCTTCGAATGGCAGAAGTAAACGCAAGAATCAAAGCTCATTTTTGCAGGGACATTCGATCAGTACCACGATTCATTTCGCAAGCTTGCGGCACATTCTCTCTTTTCTTATAAGAAAGGTGAGGCAGTCGTAGCGTAATTGGGTCACGCGGCACAGGACAGCTCACGCGCAGTTAACCGGAGCTTAAAAACACGTCCATATTTAATTGTTTTTCGGTACAGTGTAAAATACTGCGCAAGGCCTCGTATTCTTCAAAGTGATCTAGATTAGTGGTTTTCCGCTATTCTTAAAAAGGTTTTAACTGAAATTATGCCTTCAAATTTACTAACAAATGTTAATTACTCAAATGTACTAAAACTAGTTCTAAAGAAATTTTTTTTTGTAAATTGCCAATTGGAAAATGCAAATATGACATCGATTTTTCTTTTTTTGCGATCCGTACTTTTCGCAGGAGCAATCTGGCCAGCTTTTGTAAAACACCCTCTGTATAGCCGAAGTTGTCTGTAAAAAATCTGCATTGTTAACTTCATTTCATTCAGTGTACTTTGCCAGTAAAAAAACGTTAATCAGAAATATGTTGCTAAGTTTGCCGTGCTAACTGTCAATAAAATGCGCTACCGTACGAAGAATGCTCGGCTGCAGAACCTAGTTGCGTACTTTGGCATCTAGGAGCGAGATTGCAGGCGCAAGAATAGATTCTGGAAGAAAACAAATATTTGAAAAAGCGTTGATATTGAGCGTTGTTTCTAAAGCCGTAAAAATCGCCAGTGCCTTATACCTTTACCAAATAAACTGACTTGATACTTTCCAACGCTACCCATCATTTTGTTTTAACTAAATCATACCTTTAATAATATTAATAAAAGAGTCATTAGTATAAAATATTTAGGAACCTAATTATCGCAATTGTTTCGATCGTTGATAATGTTTTTCAATACGCCCTTTTAAAGAGGTACAACATGATATCATTTATTTCTGTATGTGATGTCTAATTTTCGCTGGTACGATTTGGCCGATGCTCCAAGAAATATCCCGTATACTGTAAATATATCTTTTTTACGAGTATTGTAACTTGCTGTCACAAATCTTTGCTAAGACTGAGTTTGCCCTTTTATGTATTTCATTGTCGCAACTACCATCTTATTTTGGGCACAGCCATTATTATTCTTTAGGTTAAAATGTTGAAGACGTCGAACTATGAAAGCAAAACGTGTGTGAAAAATTTTTGACGACAACAAAATACCTTTTGCTGTATTTGTAGTCCGCATAAAAATATTTTCAAGAAGGCTAATTGGATAAGAAATGTTTTTACCTTTTTCCGGTAATTTGTAGTTGTATCTGCACATTCTTGCAACCGTTTTGCCATCCTCGGCACTTTTCTTATTACGGCGGCTTCTATCTACTACGGGTACCTACTACTACTACGCTATCATCGCTTCCACTACTACTACTACAATTTCAATGACTACTACTGCGAAACATAATACTATCTAATATCAAAATTCATGTGTATTTATTTATTTCATATCGAGATAATACAAAACTACTTCTAATTATAATAAAACTAATTGTTCAAGACAAGCTTTAAAGTACACCAAGAGTCTCGGAACACGGCTGGAATCGACAATCAAGCATTGCAAGATGCAGTGTAGCGGGAAAAACTTGCGACTTTAAAAATAAATAATAAAATATTGGGCTTCGGGAATATGCGACTTATAAAATCCACTTGAAATATGCTTCAGCTAACAAAAGATTAGAACTAGAATTCGATCTGCACAAAAAAATTATCGATAGATGACTATGGGCAGTAAAAAAAGGAAAAAAGCAACCCGACTTACCACTTTCGTATGCAGCAAAAACGTATTGTTAATTTTTCGCATTAATATTGCAGGCTATCTGATGCAAGGCCAAGACACATCGTGCAGCTATGCATGCATATAAAACATTATCGATTGTATTCGGAATAAAATCGGACAATGAATTCACACGGCCGATGCATTTAAAAACTATTGAGCTTAACTTAGGTTTACATCGGCTGTATCAAAACAACCAGAAAGTTACGAGTTATCTCGAGTACATACAAAAAAAGCATCTTGACCAGACAGGACTGCAGAGTGAGCTCACCTGCAATAGAGGTGGAGATCCAATTATTCATGTTGTGCGGAGGGTTGTTTTTGCTAACAAGAAGAAAGCCCTCGTTGGCAGCAGAGTGCGATCTGCAATGTCGATGCTCTCGGTGATATCAAGCAAACGCTTTACCTGTTTTCTACTTTGACATGAAAGCTGACCCGCCCCAACCACTCGTAGAAACCAACCGCGTGCATGAAACAAGATTATTGTGACGTTACTTACGATTATTTCGACGTCTGTAACTTTAAATGGAATGCTGAGATTTAAGTAAACGTCCTTGCACAAGATCACATATATCTTGGGGTACGGTGGCCATAAAAAATTCATAAAACCCTGAAAAAATATTACAGAAATGCATTCGAGAATTTTATATATTTACAAACTAAAATAACCAGATCACCTTAAAAGTCACATGTTGGAGTTGTCTTTTGTAAATAAAGTGAAGATATATACAATATAAAAACACGTCTTTCTGTATCTTTTTAACTTAAACTTTATGCATGAATATTACCACGAAGGGTAAAAACACGCAAGATGTTTAGTTTCTAGTAAGTGTATGGGGATCGGTGGCCGAGTGGTCTAGCGCACACAAGCTTGGAGCACGTGGAGCGAAAGCTCGCTGCAGAACCCAGGATCCTGGGCTCAATCCCCACCCCTGCCCGTTGCGATCTGGATGAGCATCGTACCGGCGTGTGGTCATGTATCACTACTGCGTGGCGCACGTGAAAGACCCCAGTTTAGCGGTTGTACAGCACTGGCTAAATTCCTCATCTACAGCTGAGTCACCAGACGCAAACTGAGGCAGACTAACTTCCGGCTGTATAAACATACACACAACAATTCGCTTAGTAACAGTGTAAGTTGATATGCATGTTGAATGTTGAATAAATATTAGTTGTCAGAATGAGACTTGGTTGGGGTGAAAAGAGAAATGTGATGAGGTAATGACTAGCTAGGGTAACAAAGTCAATCTTGGTGAACTTTCTTAACCGGGCTTTCGTTATTTTTACGCTACCTCAATAGAGCCAGCAATGTCGATGGACTAGAGGAGGAAAGCTTGAAATGAAACAATCCATAAGGCCGTATTGCAGGCGTATATACAGTCCCTTAAAAACAGGGTTCTTAAAACTGGCATGTGGTAAATCTTTCTCCTCCTGCATTACTGGAATAATCAATTATGCCAGATATTCTGCAGATCGTCACTGAGAAACACGTCTTGTAGATCTCAATGTGACATTTGTAATACCTTTGCAACGTGTGGTACGTACACTTTTCGTATTATCTAACTTTTATTCTTACATGACGGTAGTAAAAGCTAGAGCACTGCACGGGCTCGGGCCAGGTAACACGTATTTTCTAGGGCCCGGGCCGGGCTCGGGCTTGAACAAAAGTTTTCGGGCCGCGCCGGCCCGAGCCGGCCCGGCCGTGCCTGGGCAGTCGTGTGCCGTAAATTCTAAATTGTTCAGAACAAAAAGTTCGCTCATTCATCTTTTAGGTTCATTGAAAACAAAAAGGCGAAGTGCAATGTCACTACAGCGCCGTTCACAATGACAAAAGGCGTCTTGCAGTTATAAAGCCTTCAAGCGGATAAAAGAAAACGTATGGACTCCACCAGCATAGTGGGAGAGTGCGGGCAAGAAAACGAGGGCACTCTGGTAGCAGGATAAAACATGATTGTATTTTTCCTCTGCTTTTCAAACTAAAAAAAGAAGAAAAACGTGGCCTCGACTTTGTACATTCTTTGGGGGCCTTACTATGCTACCAAAGACAAGCTAACGTACCCTAGATAATTGTTTTTGTTTTGTTTATACAGCTTTTTGAAGATGCGCTGGCGAGGTTGTGATTGTCTCTTATTTTCTTCTATAACCTTTCCGGGTTCGACATGACCAATAGAATCGACTTCTTTCCTGCCTCGTGTTACCAAGCGTCCATTAAGAAATAGACGCTTGACGAGTCCATCTTTCCAAAGAAACTTTTCTTTTATTACGATTTATTTTCTATACTGCCACGTTCTGTCCCGGTGTCAGCAATGGAAGGTGGTGCGCCAGTATCGACAATCGGCGAGCTTGGCATCACATGCGCTCTACAAACCTCTTGAGAGGTCAAACTATAAGAGCTCTGTATGGGAAAAATTTCTCACAGCCGTGAACTCCAGAGCGTCGGTGCCCAAAGGATATGTTCAGTGTTGTTCTGTTCAAAGACCGGGATGTCTCATCTCAGTCGTCACATGCGAGGTTTCATCGAACAGCGCTAGTATTTCTTTTTATCACCTCAATGCCCTGAACCTCTCGTGCCCGCAGACGTAAAGGAGGAAGTGACAACCGCGTGCGCGAAAGGTGTTCATGCTAAAGTCCGCCTGCTCTCAGTTCGAGGAGATAGAAGCTCTACTCAAGTCAAGTAATATTCCAGTGATGGAAAGCGTGAACAAGACAACACTAAACGAGTTAATCGACTTCTTGCAACCCTTCAAAGTTGCTAAGAGACGCGCTCGAGGAGGAAAAACGTCTCAAACTTCTTCTGGTTTTGCTTTACGCTTCCCGCGTTGAAGACCAATCTTGAACATGCTCCGGTGTCTGCAGTAGAGGCAGTGGAAATCGAGAAGAATAAGGGCCGAGCTCGTCATTTCCTGGACACGAAGCTGAATATTTCTCTCCTCCACAAGACCGCGACATCTCTCTGGCCTGAGTTCCGCCAACTCCGCATATTGCCCGAGGACGAGCGCCTTGAAGTCTACGCGCACGTCAGAGAGCTACCTGCCCGTGTCACTGAAGCAATGACCCAAGATGAAGATGAGACTGACGATGACGTTCGAGATCCCGCCTGGAAAATAGGTGCCTAGGTTTTTCATTAATAAGATAGCTCAAAACAACAAGGAAGGAAGGACGAGGTAGACGAGAAGGGCGCTAGCCCACCAGCTCATCTTGTTGCAATGCCTAGGTTTGTTTCAAGACTGGCGTGACGCGAAGAATGACAAGGTAGCCACTGACGAATTGGAGGAATATTTGCACGGCAAGAAGGACTACTCGTGCTCAGGTGTGTTTGAGCTTTGCGACATCCGGAGAGCGCGCGAGAAGGAATTCCCGAAACTGTCCCTTCTATCCAAACGCATCCCGTGCATCCCCGAGCGCTAGCAGCGAACGGAACATTAGCAAGGAGGGCAACGTCATGCAAGCAAGGCGGACATGCCGCAAGAAAGTGTCAACGAACAATATATTGTTTCTCCACAGAAACATGTAGGAAGGAAAGATATCTGTGAAACAAATTGAATGGAACAACGAAAAGTGAAATATCTGAAAAACAAATTATCTTTTGTCTCACGAATTCTCGGTGTGCCATAAGCTCGACTGTCGCAAATGATGCGCATATTTCGCCCATATTTTCAAAAATACATATTTTAAATCGGTATATTTATGTTGGAAAAAAAATCTCGATCAGAGTTTTCCGGTTTGGGCTGGGCTCGGGCTCATATTTCAAAACTTTATCGGGCTCGGCCGGGCCTACAAATTAAAAATTCGGTTGGGCTCGGGCCGGTCCCGGGCCGTGTCTCTACCGGGCCGGGTTGGGCCGCGCCTTGAAATTTCGGCCCGTGCAGTGCTCTAGTAAAAGCATTGACATAGCTTGAGCTAGTGCATTTGTTTGCACCAACACAATTCCAGATGCACCTTTTCTTGCCGAATGTCACGTCCGCAGCAGGTTGCTGTTGTCTCGTCACCTTGTCGTTGGAAAAAGCGGCTATAAAAGATCGGTCACGAAACGGTGATCAAGATGCAGTCTAACAGGCTTGTTCTGACGTTACAACTGAACATGCCTGTGTGCATTCCAAATGTGAACAGGTATTCACAGTGGCTCTCGCTGGCAGTCTTTGAGGTTCAATCCTATCACCCTGGACTTCGGCTACATCTTGGATCACCGAGACCGCGATGAACACCACATGGAATTGTGCGTACGAGCGTTGTTTAGCAAACTTTGTGTTGGCCACTTTTTTTACCAACAATGGCATAATCACTGAAACCTAGAAACGCAGTGCATGGCTCTAATGCTCCAACTTCTTGCATTGCGATCCGTTCCTCGGCGTCCTTATTGACTCACAACGCAACATCACAGGCTGTGAAGCAATAGGAACACTCGCGACTGCCCCCGGTTTGTGCTTAATAATCGTGCATTAACAATACTTCTGTTAACTTCGCAGTAACAATATTTGTAGTAGGGTCATTCCTTGCTAAATGTTCTAGACGTCGCGCTCGGCCATGTCCGATTTGCAAAACAAAATTTGTGACTTTTTAGCAAAGTTCCTTAAGCTTTTGCTAAAATATTTTCGCCAAAATGTTTTCTTTTTGGTATGAGCTTGGTATTATTTTTTAGATTATCGTTTTTCATGTTGTATTTTGTAGAATATTATAAACAGAACTTGCGCGTCTATTTTTCTTGTATATTGGCTCTTGTGTTTTTTTTTGTATTTTGGAAAATATAGTTTATTTAATTAGCGTGTTTTTTTTTCGAACTGCTAAACTCAAAACGGGCTCCTGACCCCATCAAGCTGCATTTGGCAGCTTTTTGTATAAGGCACCGTTTCTTCAAAGAGAAAACTAAAGAATTAAAAGAGTGAACAATTGAAAATGGGCGTAAAACTAGGCAACATTCAATAATTGCGCAATACTCAGATTGTTTTCTAAACACTTTAGAATATTTAATGAAATTCTAACGGCTTTTAGCTTACTATAATGTGTGGTTATGCAATTTTAATTATTCGATTATCTTTTTTTAATTCAGCAAAATGTAAAATAATATTATCTTACGCAATGTTTTGTTCAATAACCGCTTTGCGCCTGGCAAATATAACTTTTTTCAATTGAAAGCCCAGTAGATGTATTGCAAATAAAAAAAATATTAAAACGTAAATCAAGATACTTAAAAAGAATTCTAAAATTGTGAAGAAGTCAGTGTTGCTACCTAAACCTCCGTTTATCATACCCTGAAGTGGTCCAAGTAAAAATACGAGAGATAACGACTCTAGAAGAATAATTTATTGCCTTTCATTTCTAATGGTTTAATCAATTTTTTTTTTTCTAAAGCAAGAAAAACATCATTGAACTTGAGCTCCCGCGTCGCAGTCTGGCATTTTTTCGTAGCACCCCTTCACTGCACAACACGCCACCTGACACGAGAGCTGACACGAGAGCTGAGAAGCTTAATGCGCAAGCAGGGCAGTTTATAGTCAGGAGAGGGATTTTCGCAGAGGGTTCTACGCATACCCATTCTCGACTTGCAATTGCCTTGCGTACTCAGTCACTGTTTGCAGCTAATGAATCGCCGCGGTTTTCCGCGCCCGCTTACACTCGTCCTTTCTTCGGTTGTAACGCAAACAACAGCGGATGTGGTGTGATAATCGCGCGTACCGCCACGGCATGGCAGGCTCGTTGCGCCCATTACACCGATGTCAGCTCTCCTTATACGAAACTTGATGGCTAACGCCGTCTGTATCACCTGACGGGGCCTTTCCTATCAGCCCGGGAAACGCGAAAACGATAGAGCAAGATCTCTACTGGAGTTTTGGAAGGAAAGGACCGACGTTACGTAAGAAAAGGCAGACAATAAGGGCTGTTGTTTCTTTTTCTAAATCGTTACTTTTCGGACTTTTACTCAAACTACCTAAGGGTAGAATCAACGGCTGTTTAGGCAGCAAAACTGATTTTTCTAAATTTCAAAATTTTGTTTTTCTGATAAGTATTTTCTTCTACGCCTTCACATATATCTTCTTTAATTTTTATACATCTGCATTGTTTTAAATAGAAAAGGGTATAATTGCCAGGCGCAAAGCGATAATTAAACTAAATAATAAATAACCGCTATTTTTGCATTTCGTTTTAATATTTAACAATACAAATACATAATAACAAGAACATAGCAAGCTAAAAGCCATTCAAATTTCATCAAATAGATTGTGAATCGTATCGGAAACAATTTTAATTTTACTCAGTTATTGAATTATGCAACGTTTTAAGCTTATTTTAAAAGCTAAAGTAACGCTCACGCCATTAAAAATATTTCGCCGAACATACTTTTGGAAAACTGTTTAAAACATTAGAATAAAGAGCCATAGTTTTTTTTCTTATCTTTTTTGTTTTTCTTAAAGAGCGGAAATGGTCGAACGCATGTTCTCTGACGCATGTCATGAATCAAGGCACTTAATCCTTACCTCCGTAAAGCTGGGCATTCGGGCCTTCTTAAATCGCGGCATCCCTGATATCTCGCGACATCGAACGAATCGCCAAACAAGCGTTTGCCGGACGGGCCACTGCCTGCTCCGAAGCATGCCGAATTCACCGACAGACACTTCGTGTTGTCGATGACGCTGTCGCCAAGTTAATAGACCTTTCTCATTGTGTTTGGAAACTTGCGGGACATGGGAAGTCGTCATTTTCCCGTAAGAGTACGACGTTTTCCGCCTCTCACTCATAAATGCATGCGTAAATACTGAATTCAGAACTTCTTACAATATGCGTAACTTACAAACATTCAAGGATGACTTTCGTAGCCTAGCAATGTATTCGTACATCTCGCATTTGGTCCCATGGTGCTTGCTGTAATACAGCTTTAGAGCGTTGGCCATTGACAAGAAAAAATAGCTTGAGCAAAAAAAAAACACGTCGTGGAGGAGAAAAATGTGCATAGTGTTCTAACCATATAATTCCGTATCACCCATAACATTCAAAGTAGAGGCAAGCCACGAAATCCCATCTTTCTTGACACTTCTATAGCTGAAAATCTCGCTGCGGTCTGTCATCTGAAGCTATATTTGCACACCCAAATACACCCTTCTCCAAAGTCCATTAAGCAACACTGGCGGTCGCCATTGCTTGGACACGAAACGTGTCATTGGATCCGAGTCCTTGCCGAACGTTGACAGAACCCTCGTGCCCAATGCCTGCTCTGGGAGCGAGTACAAACAATGGTCAACTCGGACAACTGCTGCTGCAGCTACTAGATGGCGCGAAAATCTGAAAAGGGTCAATATCTAAGTGAAACTTGTTCACTAGAAAAAATAGTTTCGGAGCACAACTCATGCAATTATATTGTTGGTCTAGTTTAGCAGATTTTATGTCAAATAAGACTTACGTGCTGTCCAGTGATTGTGCAAAAAATTTCCCTACTGCCTTGATGGCATCATAGCACGGGGACGGAGAGGGCTCTTGCGACAGCACTCCTGAAAAGTAATATTAGCCCCGAACTTGTGAAGTGCATTTAAATCAACTCTTCTATTGACCATCGCCGTACGTTTAACGGTGAAGGAAGGATAAAAATAAATGGGTGCCACCCAGTCCCTTTAAAGTGCACCAGCAAAGAACAACGTACAGGACGGTCGAAACACGCAAGGTGCCCAAACATCAGAAACAAATCACCGAACATCAATGTGGTGCCCCCAAATAAACCAATGATATAGAAAAATATCAAAGCCACAAAATATTACAATAAAAACGAGTCCGATGTCAAAATAACACACCCGGCAAGGGGTGCTCCTTAAAAAATACATCCTTATTGGCAAAGCACCTCTAACAGCTCTTTTGAGTCGCATAAAATGTTAGAATTGGTAAAACTAAGGATATTGCGCAATAATTTCTTTGAGTTGGCCTCGTTCCATTGGCCATATAGTTGTACCAGTAATATGTTCCACTCGCCAGCCATAAAATCTTTTCGGGTGGAACCAGCTGAACATAGCTCGACTCGAAATGAATATCCAGCAGCTCAGCTCTAGTTCACACAGAAAGATTAAAACACTGCAATTATTTATGTGTGAGCTATAGTTTATACAACGCGCTCTGGTACATGTACTTAGCTCAGCTCACCCCCCTCCAACATAAAGAAAGCAAGTGCAAAGCTCAACTACCCGCAGCAGTCTTCAACGAATGGAAACGGCGAGCTCAAGGAAAACCCATTGCACAACTTAATTCGGTTTCTGAAGCAGCATTTCTGCATTCACAATAACATTTTCGTTAGTAGCATGCTTCGCTAGAGTTTAATGCCAGCTTCGCTATGCGATATTACAAACATTGCTGGTTATCTGTATGATTTTACTTCCAGTCCCGCTCTCTGGAATTTCTGCTCTTATAGGGGCCCTCCAATGGCTTTGGACTGGTTTGATATTTTCACTGAAACGGAGCTCACTGGACGTAGTCAGACAGAGGGAAAACATTATCTTCCGGAAATTATGAATAATCTGTTAGTCATAAGCAAATTAAAATTAGAAAAAAACATGTAGAACATGTTCGCTCTGTGACACAATAGGAAAACAATAATTGATCGAAGGGCTGGCGGGTAGCGGCAGGCCGATTTGGTGCAGACGCCGAGATTCGTTGTCCACCACGCCGCGCCTTACCGCACTGAAAGGAGCTCGATCAAGCGTGTTTAGAGTCCAGCGCGGTCCAGCACGCATAGCTCCGCTTTATTTACATTTCTGCTCGCCTGTACCAACGAGATATGGGTGATCAAAGCAGCGAATAGGGCAGGGATTAGCTTCACCATAGTAGGTTCAAGAAAGAAAGTGAATAAAGAAAATAAGGAGGGAAAATAAGCATTTTATTTTCTCCCAAATGCCACACAAAAGTCGGCGCGAAAAGATTACAATATGGCGCCCATCCAAGTCGCTCAGCGCGAATCCGATACCGTCTTCGGCGGACAAATCAAAGGAGTTTATTGGCTTTACTTCCATACAGCCGAGAGCCTTGTTGTGACCGAGGAGCTCCCCAGGCAGCCTCAAGCATGGCCAGGCCAGGACAGGGACCGCAAACTAACTCCCGGCAGGAACATCACAAGACAGGAGGGTCTCTCGCCACCAACTCTGTTTAATTACATATATACAGAAGTTTCTACATCGTCCGAGAGCACCCTTGGGACCTCTCGTCTCCACTTTTAAAGGGTCGCTGTCGGTGCTCCAGCAATTGGAAGCCAATGCTGGCCAAACGACCAACCACTATACATCATTATTCCTCCAACCACTATACATCCGCAAAATTTTCATTTTAAAAGTTTAGAAATCACAAGCTACTTTGATTGTAACGTAGTCTTCCTGTGATAGACTAGACTCGAAGATTCTGATTGAGCTTTTTTATATATACGAGTTTTATGCGGGTCACATATTCAACTCGAGCACCACGTCACCATTCAACATACGCGTGGAAATAATAATTACTTCAGCGAGCAATCTCGTTCGCAGTAGTCAACCTACAGGTCGAGAGCGAAAAATCCTGAGGCACGCAACCCTGAACATTGGCGGCGTAAGAAGGTAGAAGAGCACAAGTCCTATGCTAAACAACAATCAATATATGGTGCTAAAAATAAAATTATAACCATGCGGGTCTGTGCCATGAGAGTATTTAGAGCAATCAAAAAAATACTTTTTTAGGATTCCTTTAGATACCTCGTTCTAGCAATAGCACTGTATTCGTCAACTCGCACCTCTCAACGAAAACACAAGGCATCATTTGCAAATTAGATATATTTCCTTATAGTGTAAACCTACTTTGTGAGGAACGGACTTCGGCAAATTTTTTAATTAATTATTCTAAACTTCAGTAGATATGCTATTTTTTATGAAGTAAGTTTTAAAATCGGTGAGTTCCTTTTTTTTTTGCAAAAAGCGCAGTGAGCAAATCGCAGGTGAAAAATAAAAATGTGCCAGCGGATAACGAAGCAGAATACAATTGGACTTTTAAAAATAAACGTATGCAGGGACAACGAAGACGTGGAACATCATGCTCATTGCCCTTTCGCACTTCGCATTCTTCAGATAGAGTGTATTGTTTCAGTGTATTTTATGAATTTTGATACAAAAACATTTATTGCAGAATTGGATGTTAAAGGGTACGGAAACAAAAACTGAAATATTCAAATTTAGTTTCGGAAATGAGTCAAGCATGAATGATAATAACCGTAAATGATAATCGCACGTTTGTATTTTGAACGACTGGCTCTATTTTTCGCTCCAAACGGTGCACTCGAGCAAGCGCTCGAAGAGAAGCGAACGGAGAGCGCGATGCGTCATGGAATATCCGGCGCAAACAAAACAGAAAGGAAAGATTCCCGCATTCGTGACGTAGCAAGGCTGGCCTGGTTATGAGCTTTGCCCTTGGTGGCGTTGTCAGCGTTGTGGTGGTGTCAATAGGGAGTTTTCGTAGACCGCGGTTCCCCCTCCGCTAAGTCCTCCGCAACGAAGAAGCCGCTACTGCGCCTGCGCGCCGATGGTTGTTAACTGTAGAATGCCGTTTACCGTAGCGGATTGCGGAAGGCAATGCGGGACGGCCAAAACGATCTACGAAAACTCCCGAATAGCGTCAGCGCGTTGCAACCGAGCCGTTCGAAGTACCCGTGGGGTGACGAGAGTGTGGCTGGCCCAAGGAGCACGTAGCTTCCACAACACTGTCAGCTTAGGGCTGAACGGGCTGGGGAAAGCAACTTTTGTTCGAGTTTTGAGCGACGGGCTAATCTTCTAGGGGGACGATGGCTGTGTCCGGTTGCACGAACGAGGGTCCGAGAAAGAGGGGAGTACTTCCTTTTCGTCTTCTTGGACCGTTTGGTACAATGCGCGATTTGTGAGTTGAGCTAGGAGGAAAGATGTTGAAATTCCAAAGAGCGGCGCTGCTCCAAAGGAATCTGCTACGTCACGCTACGTAGCGAATTCCCCACCGTTGCTAGATTTCCTCCCAAATAGGCTCCGCATGCATCCACCAGGTGCACAATGAAAGATCGTTTATTTAGCTTTAAAAATAGTGTTCTTGTGCCTTTCAACGGTAGACTGGTGCTTTTGAGGTTAGGGTGCAACATGCAACACATTTAAGCTCGAAAATGAGCGCTGGAATTACGTTTCCCTGTCCCCTTTATAGTGCCCATGAAACGAATTTCGGGTCTGAATAAATCAATTTATATTGGGATTTTACTAATAGCTCATTGTTCGGTGGGCTAAAAGAAGAGGCAGGAAAGTCAAAAGCCTGACTTTCGGTACGAAAATTTGAAAGCACAGCAGACTCTTTTCGTACCTCCTTCCCTTCGTAAGCTCTCTGCCTTTTCACTGCGAATATATCCGCTGTCCCCGCAGCACGTCACCGGGCCCCAGTTGGGCGCCACCGGGCCTCCGCAGCGCGTCACCGGCCCAAACGCACGTCACACGACACCGGACCTCGTTAATTCCTTAACCCCTAAGCTGACATTGTGGTGGAAGCTACGCGCTTGCTGGACCAATCAGCCGGCTCCTTTCATCACCTGACCTCATTCTCTGCGCGAGGGAGCGTGATCACGTGGAAAATGGTGTGGGTGGCCCAACGAACATGTAGCTTCCACAGCACTGTCAGCCTCGGGGTTGAACGGGGGTGGGGAAAGCAACTTTTGTCACTGAGACGCTGTGATTTGAGACTCGGTGAGCGGAGACATAGAGAACGTCTCAAATCTAGGCGGAGAAAGGCGGTATCCTTGTACATCTAAAGGGAGAATGGCAGTGTCCGGGTACATAAACGAGAGTCCGAGAAAGAGGGGAATCCATCCTTTCCGTCTTCTTGAACTCTTTGTAAAGAATGCGCGATTTATGAGTTGAGGAGGAAAGCTAAACAGGAAAAAGTTGGAAAAGCGTTTCATGACCCGTTTAAGTTTCCGCAACCGCACTCCTAGGGATTTCAAATGCGCTTTTAAAACCGCCGCCTGACATTATATTTTGTTGGATGCTGAAATAAGAAATGTCAGACACGCTCTATTTTATTTTTAAAAGGTGATTTTGTAGAAGCAATCTACAGTATCAGATAAATGTTTATAACCTCAGTAAGATTCATGTGGATTTGATGAGGTGCGTACATCATATTAATGATGACCAAAGCCGTACTTCCGACGCGGAAAGAATCCCAAATATTATGTTAAAAGTAGAGGTATGAGTTTCAATATAGGACATAACAATACCGCATTTTTTTATTTCTCGTCTATGAATGTGTCTTACCCTTTTGAATAGCATGTAGAATCATTACCGTGCCAACAATTATTAGCTTTGTTTGGACTTTCATTGCAAAGAAGAGTCAGGGCCCACCGAACGATCTATTTCTGAAAAGAGCAAATACTGGGTGAATATACCCTCAGATATTAACAGTGCCACATTTGCATTTTATAGGAGAAAAAAGGGTTCAATAAATTGCCTATTAATATTGTCTTTTTATAACTGAAACTTAACCTAAGTGCTCTAAGCATCCCAGAAAATCATACATTACAATAATAAGTGGCCTCTTATATTAAAACTTGATCAAACATTGCAACGTGCGCTTTTTCTAAGTGACCGAGAAAACACAAAATTACATGCGTGATCTCTTATTAAATGCGCAACCAGACATCTTCATTATATACTCTCCCTTTTTTAAATTTCATGACAAAAATGCCGTGTCATGGCGTCTGGTCGCGTTTGAATTATAGTAAACCGAAAGGGCATGATTGTAATGTTTAGAGTTCTAGGATAATTATGTTACGTATGTTGAGTCTAAAGCATCAAGGAAGATACCAAAATTTACTTTTTTAAGATAGCGTGATATTAGCGCAGAAGCGACATCCTTAAATTATTTGTAGAAGAGGCCTCACAGTTTGTATGATTAGCGACAAGTGTGTCAATAGGGAGTTTTGGAATAGCGCACACTAAAAGCTTTGCGTACGCAAAGAATAGCGTCGTCACCACTGCGTATCCGTCGAACGCTAATCACATTTTGCGCTTTGCGTGTGCTATTTTAGCGCACGCTATTTATCGAAAATTGCGTGCACTACGCAAAGGCTCTTTGCGCTCCTCCAAGGAGGATTCGTGATGAGAAGTTGGCTAAAGCAAAGACGAGCACAGATAAAAAATGGCGGCCCCCAGGGGCCAGGACCATAGCTGCGACAGCTTTGGCGACGTCGTGAGCGCGACGTCGGCGGCATCCTCGCGACTGCGATTTTCAATACGGGAAGACATTGCATTCGGTTTGGAAAACCCAGTAAGGTGGGCAACTTGATGCATGCGACGAGCGAACATTTATCGGAAAAGGTCAGTGCACTCTTACCGAGGCGACGCATGGGGACACGACCGGTCGACCGCTCCCGTCGCATTCTCATGCTTAAACAAATGTAAATGTTACTCTGAACCAAAAATCTTGTTTTTTCTCAGGTTACAGCATTTCGTGTGTGAAATAAAAATCGTGACTGTATCATGGTGGCTTTGCAAGCGCGAGATATTGGGTTTTTGTGTCGCGGCGGAGAAACGCTATTCTAAAACTCTCTTGCGTCACGTGCGCTAACGTAAGCGCTAAATTTAGCGCTAGCGTGCGCTAAAATTGCGTACGTTATTTTATAACTCCCTAATAACAAGAGGTATCTAACTTACTCGGGGATTAATACAGACGCAGAATATTTAAATAATATTGGGAGACTGAATGTATCGCTATTGTGCACGACAAAAGCGAAAACCACTTGGCATAAACGTTTTAAGATGTCAAATCACGGTAATATGTTAATATGACAAGTGCAACAAAAAACTTAGGTTATGTTTCAATTAGTGATTAGCAAGATTTACGAGGTCGCTAATATCTACCGTAAATAACTACCTGCGTATGAAAAACCAAAAGTTTTCACCATAAACCTAGTGAATTTAAACCTCAAGGAATTTAGACTGAGTCAGTGATCTTGCTGAAGTGCGATATACCTACGAAAAAAAGTGTAGGATTTTATTTCGGTCTATATAATCGTTCGCACCGGCCACCGGTATTTGCTGACCGTCCACATATGAAGGGTGTTTTGTCAGGCTTTATAAGTTTTTAAGCCGTAAAATCTGCACAAATTGTGTCTTGCATTTGAGTTTTACGGCCAGGGGGACATACTATAGGGGAATAATTGTCACGCTAAGTCGGATAATGAACTAAAACTGGCGCATTCTCTTTTAAATATTAAGAATAAACGTATGATTCGAAATAAAAAGAAATGCTGAACGTCATGGAAAACCACTAAATAAGTAATCTTCCGAAAGATTTCTGGCGGGGGCAGGGCGGGGGGGGGGGGGAAGCGCAGTGGGTGCCCTGAAGCTACCACTCGTGCAAACGGCGCAAGGCGCAACGCTGCCGGGACGAAAACGCGCATGATGATAGATGGAAGAACTTCTCTCCTATCTCGGTGCAAAAATGCACAGGGAATATGACTTAAATTTATAGAAAATGTCAGGCGGTGCAGCTATCTGACATCTTCATTAAAAGATAATAAAATACTGTTTTCACTTGTTCTTTATTTGATAATTCGCGGCTTCTTTTTCTTCTGATGGTTCTAGATTACTTGTTTGATCGGATATTCTTGAAGAGCATGCATCCCATCGTTCGAACAAGCGAACATAGTCGTGCTCATGCTAAAGTGTACATACAGGAAAAGCGGTATGCACGCAGGTCCTGTATCAGCACGGGAAGACTCGTTTAAATCCAAGTTCTGTATTCCAATAACGTGATATGAATTGAACTGATCGACGTGGATGAATATTTGTATAAAAAACAGTGGGGAGGACATTTTCGTCGTTAATTATTTCTTAAAAGTTGCCTGTTATAGAAACCCACAAATCTGGACTCCCAGAATAAAAAATAATTGTTTAAACTGCTGGCAGCTCTTAATTTAGTAGAAGACTATATCCGGGTGACAGAAAACAAAACAAGTTGTTGGAATATTTTACGTGTGAACCCGCAAACACTAAAGATATCTTGATGACTGTTTAAGTGCAATATAAATATATTCTAAGATGCGAAATAATGTATTCTAGATGCTGGTTTCTTCAGACATTTAACGGATTTTCGCTACACACAGTCTGAAATCCGTTCTTATTTAGTTCCTGTTTCACACGAGGTATTATGAATGGGATATGGTATATATGAATAACTATAAATGTTCTTTCAGTCCCTATAAAATCAAGACAGCAAGTTACTATAAAAATTTAATTGGTGACAATTTAACGAAAAAAAATTTATTCGTAGTGCATTTTTATGAACAATACACATATGTACATCACTTTATAGGTTACCAAATTTTCAATATTTGTTAAATATTCGTGTTCGCATTCGTTTTGCCTGGGATCTGTATACCAGTGGAATACATGCGGCACCATATGGTGGGTCGCCTTTTTACAGTTCATTGTGTATTTTCGCGCCGTGCTACAAAACACGCGGCTGTTATAGAACCAAATAATTTAATAATTTTGAGTGTACAACAATCGCCCTAAGATCAGTCATTAAAGCCCTAAACTCTGGCATAAATAACAAAAAATAACCCTGCTAACATACTTCACGTAGTCTACCCTTTAATAAAAAATGATTATATATTCAATATTTCTGGCCTAAATAGTTATTTTCGCTTTCTTCGGAAAGAAAAAGAACTATGCACCTTATTAGAAATTCACTCTTGCCACTTCAATCTATTATCATCTAAGTGTCTGTCATTTGTGCATGCTTATGTCCGCCTTTTACTGACTGGTGAAGAAATAATTTGAAGAAAGGAACCAATGTGGGGCCTAAATATTCCTGTCGTTAGCTCGTTATACTGGGTGTATCAAGGAGTGACCAGGCTCTTTAAATCGACTACAAAATTCGGTTTCTTAACCTATCGCGCTACGACTTTGTGCAGCGTTGCCACAGATGGTGCATTTTTTTTGTAAAATTTGCAAGAAGCGAACTTACCTGAAAAAAAGTAAAGAAAGAAAAAGGCTTAGCTCCTATGGAAATGCAGCGAAGCCGAAGGTCTTCAAACAATACGGCGCCGTTTCGCACGGGAGACAAGAGATGGCGCAAGCGGTCGCGACGCCAACTGCCGCCAACGAACGAGCATACGGTGCAGAGAGGCGGCGTCTTTAGCAGACGATCGTTTCAACCGAAAAGCGGAGCGCGTTCCGCAGGCGGCGACAGTCGCAGAACCAAAAACAGGCGCGGTAACAACAAGGAACTGCAAAGCAGACGGCATCTGTACCCCGAAAAAAAAACAGTCAAAATATCCCGACAAACCGTTTTTCTACTTGATTATGTGTTCATTCAATATGTTTTATCAATAAGCATCATGGTTGAAGAAATGGTTGAATGGTTGAAGAAATGTTTGAGTCGTTGATGAACGGGCAAGAACTAATTCACAAGGAAATAGCTGACCTGAAAATCCAACAGTCCGGCACTGATAAGTCAGTTACTGAAGTGCTGTCAAGAATTGCAGAAGTAGACAAGGTGTTGCTTGAGTTAAAAGTTAAATCACTGGAGGTGGATGCACTTAAGAAGACCATTAACAAGCTAGAGGAGACAATAACACTACAAAATGCGAAGCTTGCTAATTTAGAGGACCGGAGTCGACGTTCTAATCTTGTTATTTTCGGAGTAGCAGACGCACCAGATGAGTCCGAGCAGGACTTGAGAGGCAAGGTTGTCGAAAATATTTTTTCAAGGCGACTAGGAGTCTCTTGCACCTCTGTTCAAAGAATTCATCGCCTAGGAAAACGCGTGGGAAAACGGCCGATTATTCTGTGTCTCCAAGACTACAAAGAAAAGGTAGAAATCCTGCGTAATGCGAAGAAACTTAAAGGTACCAACGTTTACATCCAGAACGATTATTCTCAGGAAACGCTCAACAAAAGAAGACTGCTATGGAATAGTGCGAGCGTCGAGAGAACGAATAAACTAAAAGTATTTCTCGTAAACGACAAACTACGAATTGGCAATGACCTTTTTGCTTGGGATGAATCTTCAAATGCACGAGTAAAGGTTGCCACTGCCAATGAAGCTCCTGTTGGTGAATGACGAGAACCATTACCTGTTTCTAAACAATTTTGTCTCCTGAACATGAATGCGCGAAGTATAGTAAATAAAGCAGAATGGTTTGAACTCGTTCTTCTCAATTATGACCCCCATGTCACTGTGATCACTGAAACGTGGCTTAATGACTCTGTGTCTGATGCTGAAATCTTTCCGGAATCCCATCAAGTGTTTCGTAGGGACCGTCCCTCTCGTGGCGGCGGTGTAGCGGTTGTAATAAAGCCGTCTATTTCTGCTATAGTATTAGATCAGATTAGTGATCACGAAAGTCTAATACTTCGTCTTACTGTTTGGGGCCATAAAATTATACTTTGCGCCGTATATAGATCCCCTTCCGCTAGTCCAGACTACTTAAATCGGCTATACGATGACCTATTAAAATACAGAGGCGAGCAAATTATTCTGGTTGGCGATTTTAATCTCCCCCATATCGACTGGCTGCGATTATCTAGCTCTCCCGGTGATGGCATCGTGTTCGACATGATGCTCGCATGTGATTTAACCCAAGTCGTTCAAGATTTTACACGGGAAAGTGGTTCCAGTCGCTCGATTTTGGACCTTATCTTTGTCAGTCGCGCTTTTGTTGATTATACCGTAAATCTCGAAGAGAGTGAGTCGGATCACAAATTAGTGCTTTTTTACTGTCATCTGAACCGCCACTCACAAAGGAAAAGGGTTACTTTAACTGTGAAGGATTTTTCAAGGTCCAATGATGAAAGTGTATTGGATTATCTTGATTTTTGTTTCAGCGACTTTATTGAAGACAATGTAACTTTGCTGTGGGAGAAGTTTGTTTATATGTGTAACTATTGTTTAGAAAGCTTCATACCGGATCGGCGTAAATGCACGGGACGTAGGAAGCCTTGGATAAACCGCGAAATAATTCACCTTTCCCGTCGGATCAAAAGGTTTAAAAGAGCTCGTAAACCTGGAAACGTACAAGGTTTACAGGATGAAATGACAAGGCAGGTCAAGGAATCTAGAAATAAATATTTTTCGTGCACTCTTCTTAACTTCTTGAGACATGATCCTGCAAAATTTTGGAATTATCTCTCAGAAAGTACAAAGCCTGTCGACCAGATAAAGGTTAACGACGTGGCTATCACTGATAAAAAACAAATTGCTGAAGAGTTCAATTTATATTTCCAATCTGTGTTTTCTGATTTAGATACGTACACCCCCGTTGCTACTAATACCGCACTGAACCCCGATTTTATCTCGTTTCGCGGTGTGTTTGTTATGTTACTAAACTTGAAAACTAAGTCTAGTTGTGGGCCTGATAAAATCCCAAACGCCTTCCTGCGTCGATATGCAGAATCGCTTGCACGTTTTCTCACTGTCATTTTTCGCGCTTCTTTTAGTTCTTGTGTTCTGCCTAGTGACTGGCGAACCGCACGTGTCGTTCCCATTCATAAAAAGGGTGATCGTTCAGAAGTCAGTAATTATCGTCCTATTTCTATTACGAGTACTTCGTGCAAACTTATGGAGCATATTGTGAGTAATTATGTTCGAGATTTCTTAGAAGAAAGAAACTTGCTTACACCATTTCAGCACGGGTTCCGAAGGGGTTTATCTACCATTACGCAACTTGTCACCACAGTTCATGATTTTGCTGCTACTTTAGACAAATCTGGCCAGGTCGATATTATTTTTTGGACTTTAGCAAAGCCTTTGATAAGGTTCCACACGGCAAACTTCTTTATAAATTAGAGTGTCTTGGAATACCGTCTCAGATTGTCAATTGGATAGGTTCGTACTTGTCTGATCGCAGCCAGTTTGTCGACATTGGAGGTCATGCTTCCGGTATTCTGGGTGTTTCCTCGGGTGTTCCTCAGGGCAGTGTGCTTGGCCCGTTGTTGTTTTTAACGTATATAAATGATATCGTCTCAGTTGTTAGCCCAGATGTAAATATTCGTTTATTCGCCGATGATTGTATTTTGTTCAAAAGGATATCCACAGTTGCAGACCAAATCTCACTGAATTCTTCCCTCGCCTCTATCTGCAATTGGTGCCGCGCATGGGAAATGCAGCTAAATTTTACGAAAACAGTTCATTTACGTATAACAAGGAAAGTGAAGCCACTGAAGTTCACTTATCAATTAAACAATGATGTAATATCTGATGTGACTGAATACAAATATCTCGGCGTAACCATATCCCACGATCTCCGTTGGTCACAACACATTCAAAACATCTGTTCCTCCGCATCTCGTAAATTGGGCTTGTTACGTCGGAAACTTAGAAGCGCTGCCCCTTCCGTTAAATTACAAGCATATAACTCCTTGGTCCGACCAAAGTTAGAATATGCTGGCATAGTATGGGACCCGAATACCAAAAAGGATGCGTCACAGCTTGAGATGGTTCAGAGGAGAGCTATTCGCTTCATCTATGGAAAGTATAATCGGCTAGATTCCCCATCTTCATTAATGATAGCCAACAATATATCATCACTCCAGCATCGTCGAAAAACTGCGAGACTAAAATTTTTGTCTTTGCTTTATCATAACAGACTCCGCATTGAATCAAGTCTATATTTATCCCCATCATCATCTAGGGAAACTAGGCACCATCATCAGTATTCCCTGGTACCAATATTCGCTCGAACTAACATTTTTAAGTATTCCTTCTTCCCACGCACTATTACGGATTGGAACGCCCTCCCTCGTGACATTTTGTTTGCCCCCGACTTCAATGGTGCTCTTGAGAGTCACACCTTTTGATTGTTCTCCTTTCCTGGTGTTTGTACATGAATTTTTTTATTGTTTATTAGGCGTTGATTATGGAATGTTTATTATGCTGATGGCGTTCATATGTATATATGTCGTTGTATAAGCAATATATATGGTTGCCATGTGTTTCTTGTTTCTCATATGTATAGTTTTGTTGTTTGTATGTACCCCACACCTGCAGGGGCCTGTTCAAGGCCTGCAGTATGTCTAAATAAATAAAATAAAATACAATTGATAAAATAACTGAGTTTGAAAGAATACCTGCCGCTTCTGACAAACACAAAAAAGAGCGTACATATAAAGCAAATATAAAATAAACACGCTTTTAATATTAAAATTCACAAATTCAGTCGATGGCAAACTTCCGTTACTCATGATAAATACCAACACTGGGAGGACGGTCGCGCTGCTGCGTACGCCTTAATATTTTTACACTAGTTTTTTTATTCGCACGCCGCTGCGCCACGGCGTCTTTTGATTCGTCTGTTTTTCTGTTTGTCTTCATTTACTGTCTCCTCCTGCGTAAAACCCATGTTAGAACCATCGCACTCTTCATTTTTATTATTGCTTTGATTTCGATGTTTTAGACTCTTTCTCAGGCCATTTAGTTGCTTTCAAACTTCAGTCATCTGCTATGTTACACCCGTACTCTTGAGTTTGTTTCTTTGTACGCCAAGGTATTTGACCCATCTGCAAGCTTGTTTTTTTTATTCACGATCACATTTTGTTTGGGTTTCGCAAGGAGCCCCTAAAATGCATCTTCTGTTTTAAGTTGCGCTTTATTCTCACCACTGCAATGTTTGTAAATTGTCTCTACGGTCATTTTTTTCGTCACTTTTAAAGTGTTGTGGTTGTGCGCGTGTTGGTGGACACGTCTCCTACTTGTTGGCTTCCGCTAGATACTAGGCCATCTGGAGTTATCCACTGGGCCGACTCACGCGCTGACTTTAATGTTCGGATATATTTTTAAGATCCCGTATTCTGAGAAGGCGACATGACAGATTATCACGTTGTACCTCCCACATCAAGAGTAAGTTCTCAGAACATACTTTTAATGGGTAAAGCCTTGTTTCCGGTTTTCAGACGCGATCCAGTTGTAAGTAATATTCTGAACGACTTTGAGCCTACCTAACCAATACATAAATGTCTGTTTCTATGCGCGCTATAATTTGTCATTGCGGTTGTGATCACTGGATATTATTGTGCAACTACATATAACAAAATCATTTTCTCCGGCTTTTGAGGATACGCAAATGGGACTCGTCAACGTCTAAAACGTCGCGGAGCCTATACCTTTCTATTGCTTCATCTCCTCGGAAAAACTCCAGGTCCGCTAGGGGCGCCACGGACACCGTTCGGCGCCGCTCCCAAGGTTTTTGGAGGCGTTTCCAGTATTGGTGAATCTATATCGTACTGGGTAGTATTGTGGGTGCTTCCACTTTAACCGAAACCAGAAACTAGTTGAACCCTTGAAAACTGCAGAACATTGGTTCAAACGAAGCAGTAGTTGAGGGTCGCTCAAATGGCCCTATCAAAATCTACGACTGGCCTGGCTTTTCAGGTTTTCTTTTTATTAATATATACAGCTTTTTCTTTAAGCTTTACAGATTTGTTTTAAGAAGGCGTGAAAGTTACACTTATGCGGTTTGTGCAGGTGAGTAATACGGCCAGGGGGACATTATGTGGGCGGCTAATCTTTGCGATAAGTCGGCTAATTAATTAAAATTTGTTGCTTAACTTTTTAATTAGTGAAAGTATACATATGATTCCAATTAGTAACTAAGGGAACGTCATCGAAAACCCCTAAATCAATTATTTTTAGAACCACTTGAAGCTCATGGGAAACTCGGGGTAGCGCCAAAGTTACCACTCATGAAGCAAGTGCAAAGCTAGCAGTGGCGGAAGGCGGATGATTCGATCAGCAGCGCGGGACGATCATGCTTTCAAAATGAGAAATTACCACGCCAAGAACAAACATGTACGCCAACTGTTTGTTTTGTTTTTTTGTAAAAACGGTACAACAGTGGAATGGGCTGTCAGATTTGCCAGTGCAGTGAAAATGACGATTTGTTTTTTTTTAGCATTGTAACCCCCCTGCTGTAACGTCCTCGGAAACTGCGGGGTAATCTCTGAATAAAGAAAGAATAAATAAATGTGTATCTTGTAGGGAACACCTTAAATGGGTGATGCAACGATTTTTGTACTTTGCGCAAATACCACTTAGAACGGATCCCTGACGTTAATGACCTGTGCAACACCCAATTCGTTTTTCGCCACACGCAATCGAAGTCGCAGCAAAAATTAAAGAAAAACAAGCAGCGTTCAACACCTCAACTCGCAGCCAGAACAAGTGGCCACTTTGTTCTGGAGCTGATTCTATGACGCCAATGTTGATCATAGCCACGCGCTGGCGTTGGCAAGGCACAGGACACGCGCAGAGTTCCAGACATTGTTATGGTTCGGCTGTTGTCGACATTGCAGCGATTGGACATGGGCCACTAACCGAATGCTTCTCGAGCTGTCGATTATCACGAGCCCAAATGGAGTGCCCGCGCAATACCCGGGTCCAACCTATGAGCCGCATTCAAATTTCGTCACTGGGCGGAACTGCGGCCTTCCAGCTACGTCATCAAGTTTTGAGAAGGAGAGTCTGAATGAAAACTCTCACTTCTGTCATTGAAATTATACCGCAATAATGGAGTTTCTTGGCCAGCGACGTTGCGTGCGAGTATCCTTGAGTCCCACCAGCGCCAGTAAGTTCGTGGAAAGTTAAAAACATTCCGATTGAATATCATTGCACTGCCCATTTAATTTTTTTTCACATTGCGCTCTACAACTTTCCGTTTCACTCCCCGGCTTTTAAGAGAATAATGAAAAAATAGCTAACTTATCTTAAATGAATAATTAACTCGGCGCACTAAAAAATGTGTGCACCTTCAGAAAACGCATTCCGACAACACACATTCGGTTTCACTCTCGTAGAGGGCTCCAACTTTTTATGAAGTTTGGTGCAAGTTATCTGGCAGAACCTGTGTATATATATAAGTACACCTTAGGTCAATGTCGTTTATACATGTATATATATATATATATATATATATATATATATATATATATATATATATATATATATATATATAGGAAGAAGAGAGAGAGAGGGAAAGAGATTCTGCGAGAGCTGTCAGAAATCCATAAAATATGCAGTTCGAGATAGAAACTCTGCGGGAAGCAACCACCTTGGTGGACGTCAAGGGTTGCTAAACATTCTTATTATCATGATAACAAAAATTTACGAATTCAAATTAAACTTGCGGAGAAAACGAGAGGATGGATAAACTCAAATAGTGATAATAAACAAAATGTTCCACTGAGAAACTTTCTAAGCACCATTTAAACCACTAAATCAACTATTTTTAGAAACATAATATGTAATGCGGCATTGACTGCGGTGTTCTGAAAAAAAAAACGCTCAGTTTGGACGCGTTTCTAGGTTTCGGGTTCTTATCGGAGAGTATCTTTGCGTCCTCGGTCTGCTCTCCGGTGGCCGTCACTCGCAACACATGTGCGCCATATTTCCCTCCGCCTTCCAAAGTAGGCGAGGTGGTATCCAGGCGCCTTGACCAACGGGGAGCAGGACGAAGTTCGCAAAGATGCGATCTGATAAGAAACCGAAATCCAAAAATACGTCCTCATTGAGCGTTTTTTTTGGAACGCCGCACAACGCTAGTCTTGACATATCTTTCTAAACTGAGTTGATTTCTCGGTTTTCAATGATGCTTAGCATATTTTCATTGGAGACGTAAGCTTATATTTCTTAATTAAAAAGGTAATTAGTACATTTTAGTTTATTATTAACTTAATAAGCTTGCATTTTGCAAGCCCTGGAGTCCGCCTTGACTGGCCGTTTGTTATCGCAAAGAGTTTCTATTTTTGATAACCTTCCCTATTTCTAGGGAATTCTGGAGCACAACGAGCATGTACCACGTGCCAGCAAGCGTCACATTGCCGCGAGCGCAGCTGACCAAGTAGGCAGCGCGCCCTTGGCCTAATGGTTATCCCGCTTGCGTTCTACGCAGAAGGCCAGGGTTCGAATCCTGGCCGCGGTTACACATTTTTGTTGAGGCTGTGATGTGATGTTCTGGTAAATTCGAGAACCGTCTTGCTGATTCGAGGCTAGAATGTTCTATGCGCCGAACCTTCTACGCCGAATGATCCTTATGCCCAGGCGTGTACAAAGGGGCTCCGCGTGGCAAGCCGGAGTCAGTTTCGCCCCAGCGTTCGACTCTGCTTTTTCGCCGATTTCGACGCCCGCGGTTGTCTGCTGTTATCTTCTGTTTCCTTTTTATTTTTGGGCACAAGTTCGCCCTCATTAAACGTTTAGTTCCTTTAGTTATTTGCCGCCTCATCATTTGTCATTCGTGACAATATTGCGTTCCACAAGGCGGTGTGTGCTTTCAGAACACTTCTAACAGTATACATTTCGTTTCTGGTCCAGTGCATAGAAATGCGGATGCTTAGATTATCATTGTGTTCCGCCACTGCTAGCTTTGCGCGTGTTGCACGAATGGTAACTTTGGTCCGCCCTCGAGTTTGCCACGAGCTTCAAGTCGTTCTAAAAAGAGTTCATTTAGTGCTTTTCGATTATGCTCAGCATGTTTCTAATAGAAATCAAAGGATTAATTGTAGTAATTAAAAAGTTAATTAAAGAAGTTTAGTTTATTATCCGACCTATTTCAAAGATTAGCCACCCACTTAATGTCTCCCTGGCCGTATAACTCACCTGCCCAAAGTGTATTAGTGCATATTTTACGGAATTTTTGTAATAAATATGTTCGAATTCAAATTTAACACCCTGTATGTATAGTCAGAAATATGCACAGGAATGAACCGTATTTGATCAAATGAATGAGTTTTACGAAATCGCCGAAAGTCAGAATATTTTTCGCAGCAAGGATTTGAACTATCAGCCTTCCAATGTAAGGCCGGGTGTGCTAACCACTACACCACTACACTTTTTTTCTTTCTTGTTGACTGCACCACTCCTTTTTGACTTTCTGGCATTTTCTATCAGTCAAATTAACTCCCAAGCAACGAAATCTATATAAGCAGAGGTGTTCTGGAAGCTCTCACGGCCGTGTAATTAAATAAATAAATAAATAAATACATAAATAAATAAATATATATATTAGAAACTTGGTGAGCCTCATGCAAAATCACTAAATCAATAATTTTCAGAAAGACATCGAGCGCGTGAGAAGCTCAGCAGTGCGCTAAAGTTACCACTTGTGCAGCAGGAGCAAGGCTACCAGTGCGATAAGGCGCCCGTGCGATATTTCCGTCTCTTATCACAGCCCCAGCCTTGTAGCTGTTGCACGAGTGGTCCCTTTAGCGCACTGCTCCTCACGGGCTCAACGAATTTTTAAAAATATTTGATTTAGTGGTTTTGCATGAGGCTCACCAAGTTTCTCATAGAAACCATATGTCTATTTTCACTAATTAAAAAGGTAATGAAAGCATTTTGCTTAATTAGGCCACTGATCGTTATGATTAACTCCAAATAATACGTCCCCCTGGCCGTATAACTAACCTGCACAAGCCGCATAAGTGCAGCTTTCACGACTTCTATTAAACAAATATCTAAGGCTTAAAAAACACCATGTGTAAGAAAACGCTTCTTTTGAAGCTTTGAAAGTAAGGACAGATCATAACTCGAGTAAGCTCGAAGAAATTGCGCTACTTACAAATGGCCTTCCAACCAGCTGGAGCTTCTGAGTTTCCGCACTGGGCGAAGTGCGATTTTGTAGCGATTCGAATCCTGTTTTTTCAACAACGATGTTTGGATCAATGACGTCACCTAACAACCTGATGTGGTATCGCTAGCAGTGTGCAAGCTAGAACAATAAACATTTTCTTCGGGGCGGGCCGTTCGATTCTTTCATATTTTTAATTCTTTACTTGAAAACATGCGCGCGGTTAATGTTGTTCACCTCCTACACCCACCCAGTAACGGCATGTGCGAGATCTACACGGATTGACGGCCCGTGGCACCAACAGTCTATGAAGGCAGACGAAAGAAACACGCAAAGGTCACAAGAACAAAAGAAGGAGAGATCGAGGCAGAACATTTACCTTCTTTAAACTAAAATGGTAGATGTGGAGATTTTTGCCCCTGAAGGTCCAGCGCTGTCTGATTCAATTGCAGTCCGTGTAACGGAGTGGGCCACACACTCGGCTCCCGCGCGGGTGAACGATGTGTGAACACCGATGGACACGTTTCATATCATTATATTTTGCACTCTTCTGGAAAGTTCCAGCTCATTCTCGGCTGCCAACGTGTGTTCTCGTTCGGAACATTCATGAACTTACCACGTGAATAAAGTCCGCGGATACGAGCTGCTTCAGAACAGTCGCCCTTCTGACTTAAGATGCGTGGTCCTCTTAATTTTTAAGTTGGTCGGCGCAGGTACGCCTAATTAGATGTTTACTTTCAGTTTCACAATCGTTCCGGTTTCTTTACCTTGACAATATTATAGATTAAAATTGTGAGCAATATACAGCAATAGCGCAATCCAACCTTGTTGGCCTGTACACCGCAATTTCTCTCAAATTCCACCATTACAATACGAGCGCCCTAACTGGGCAGGAAAGCACCATCACCGGACCAAGCACCCTACCTCAATATCAGCGGGTGATCGAGTTCACGCGTTCGTCCAACCGACAGCCTGCGAAAGAGTGGCCCGTACCTTCAAAAATTGGCAGCAGCTCAGCGATGGCAAACCATGGGTGTGCACTGCACATACTATTATTCCAGTAATTAGTGTTCACTTAATTTTCGAGATTGCCTTCAAGATATCCGATAGATATCTGTAGCATATATGCACGAAGTAATGAACACATGATACAGAGGACAGAACACGACATACTTTGAGAACAGCCGTCTCCATTGGCTCATCTTCATCCGGTAGCATGACTCGAGGTCATGTGTAGGAAGGGTGAGTTACGGGCTTGAGTTAAAATAGCCGGTGCGTTACTAGGATAGGGCCAGCTTGAACTTGGGACACGAAAAAACGATAAAAAACAGAGATGGAAGAAAGATACAAGGATAGAAGTGCTGCTGGACTACCAACTATGGATTGATTGCTTCGTCCTCTTCTTGAACCCTAACAATCTGAGCAAACAGTTAGGACGCAAACGAGCTGGTGAATTTTGAGACCCTGTCTGTTGTGCTGTCCTTCGGCTTTTCCCCAGTCTCGGGGGTTTGTCTGAAGTTAACTAGAGTGCCTTCATACACACGCGCTTTGTAGGGTGACATCTCAGCCATTTTACGCCCATCGTTTGTGCATTTTACGCGCAATCCGGTGCAATCGCCGCGGGTGCTGCTATGCAGGACGCCATTTAGCGAAGTAGACCGGTGCGCGCAGCGTACGCGCTGACACATTCAGGCACATATTCCACCCTGAGCAGACGACAGGGCCCTAAGTTACATCTGTCTTCTCCACCTGAGAGCCCCACAACGATACAGTCAGGATAAATGAAATCAATCATGAGACGAGAGGAGAGCCACATACATTGGACACACAATCCCAGAGCAAAAAAGCTGCATGCACTAGCAGAACGTGACACACCCAAATACTGCTTAGTGAGCGTCAGCGGACTGACACACCGCAAATACTGTTTTTCCTTTTGTGGTGATCTTGACAGAATGCACGCTGAAGCATGTTTCTTGATTTCCTTCGATCACCATGGTCTCCAGCATCTCTCGCGCATACGGGTTTTTGTTTGTTGCAAGGATGGTGATGCTGCTGAAGGCGGTGCTGCATTTGCAGTTGTGGCAATAAACTGGTAGATGGCCCGCTGTAGGGTGTTTTCACATAAGTTCGGCCGAACATGTCCGGTGACCATTTTTAAAATTTTATTAAAAGATATATTTTGTGGACTCAATGTCCATCAGAACAAATCCGAACTGTACTTTTCTAGAAAAAAAAACATTTTCTTACGTAAAAAATTTTAGAAGCAAACTCTCAGTATGAAGCGCTTTCTGCGGATTGTGAGAAGTTGGCATTTGGATCAACTCTCTCCCCCTCCCGCCTCCCCAAAAAAAAAAACTGTTCCGCTTGCCGGTTTAGAATTATTTTCTGAAAAACTACGTATGAGGAGGTTTGCCTGAGAAGATTTATAGTTAAGTATCGGCGTTGTTTACTACTAGAAATAAATCGCAAACATGGCCCATTCCGAAAAAACACTTACACTTTATTTTGTTTCTCCGCATCTATAAACACCAGAACTTTCAAACTTTGCCAGCGTGGTGTTCTGTATTGTTTTAATAACGGCGCTAAATGTGGTGGTCCTGGGCAGCGAAATAAATTTATGAGAACCGCTCAAATGGGGCCTTTTTGATAATTACGAGCTATTTTGAAACACAATTAAAGAGAACGCCATCGTGGATTTTTTAAGCTTTTCTCACATTAAGGCCAATGATAGGTACTAACAGAATCTGCAAAAACATTTTGCATTATGTTTGTGTATTTGATGTTATAAAGCTAGATATATGACCAAATTTAGGCCACCTACAGCACCGTGAATGGGGCGTGTAGATACCCATAGATGACGATTTCATTAATATTGAAGAGCGTAAAAATGCTGGACAGTGGTCAAAAAGAAACATATTGACGGCACAGAGGCAGACGGTGGTTTTAAATTGAGAATTCTTAGGGCGTTTTTGTATAAGAGTTCAAGGAAATGCGCGCGGTCCGAGGCGATCAAGAGGCTATCTCATGTGACATGCTTCGCAGGGCCTGTTTTCAATAGCCAGCGTGTAAGGTCTCTGTGTACGCCACATAAAGGAAGCGCTTAACGTGAGGTTATCTCAGACGTCGAGTCATCCTAGCGCGCTCCACCTGGCTCTCCGGCGCGCGCGTTGGTATAAACAGCTAGGGACGCCGGCCGGATCCGAGGGTCATGTGTCTTCCTTCCGTGCGCAGTCGCCTTCGGACGGATAATAAAAACTCAGAACCGTTTCCCACCACAGAGCTGAACTGTTTGAAAAGGTACCCACAGGCCGTAAAACGCGAAGAGAAGAAAAATACTGAAGGGAACCTGGTATGTAAATTATTTTTATAATTCTTTTTATCAGATTTTATGAGGTTTGTTGTAGCCACTTTGCACAACACTGCTTACAGACGCTGTTGGAAGCGAGTCTTATTTCCGAAGTGGCTTCTTTGTAGACGCTCCCGTTCTTGATACCAGCAATTCGTGTCGCAGTTGGTTGACTCGTGTGCACTGCCAGAAGTGCCAGGATTGAATTCCAGGCGCAAGCTGGACGGAATCCCAGTCTCTCGTTTTCATTTTTCTGAACACCTGCACGTCAGGCCTTAGCAGGTGAATTAGTGCAACATTCGGTAATTTTGTCTTGAGGATGTCCACCATATCTGACGCACAGCTGATGGCTGGTGTGGCAGGCCCCGGAGATTGAAAGGAGTTGCATGGTGTTTGACTAGGCCTCCAATCCTATCGCTTGCCGTGCCCAGTAGGATAAAAATAGCCATTGAACCGACATGTACTTGGTTTTCGTGAGTTCATCGAGTTGATACCGATTCTTAACATGATTGCCCGCGCCGTCACTGACGTACGTCACATGCGCGTACAGCAGAACACCGCCCTCAAGCCACTCGTGAATTTTCGCAACGGCGTAGCATGCATGGGGAAAACCGTGGCTGGTGTCATCACTGATGAGGGCGCAGCTACGTGTTCCTTTTCTAGTTGTCGACACACATGTAAAGATCGAAACTTGCGTCTTTTGCCAGTGATGCAACTGTACTTCTTCGGGCAGTACAACTATCCAGTTTTCTGCGAAATTAAAATGAAGCAGGACATTTACCTTTCTGTAGGAATTGTTTTGCTTCACTTATAGTTTTGACCTGCTCGCGTCGAATATATTCATGCTGCACCCATTTTCTCAAGCACTCTCGAAGGTGTTCCACAAACGAAACAGGACTCTCTTCTTTTCTAATCAGCTCTCCTTTTTCCAGCCCTTCGTACAACACTTCACCATCATCTGGGACTCCCAGGCCAGGCGCAGTAAGAGTTTCAGCTGCTGGGCATGAGCTGCACTGGCCGAGGAAACACTTCGTAGATGGAAGGTCGCATATAGTCAGTTCACGAAGATCTTCAGCATTTCTTATTATTCCAGTTTCTTTTTCTAAGGCACAAACACTTACCTTGATGTTAGCACAGTACGCGCACATGCAAACTTCGTGCCAATATGTATACTCCGCCCACTTTGATCTCAATGAGTAGAGCTTGGTGAGCCCAATGGCCATGTCAGGGTGAGCCGCCTTAAACATGCGGAACGTTTCACGAATAGACCTAGTTATAAAACGTTTCGAAGAATATTATTTTTGTCCTTCTGAAATGATGCCAATAACGTCCTTCTTTTTCGGGCTTTGTTGGGAGCAGTTAAGTTCATCTTTAGTGTAGTAGTTCAGTGCCACCTGGAACATCCTCTTGGCTCAGCCACATTCTTGTGTAGGGGTCAGGAAGTGACCACACTCCCAGAGTCTCTTGATTCTTCCTTGCTTTTTTGATCAGGTGGCGAGTTGCCGAAAGAATCATCTTTGGGATCTGTTGCTGGGAGAGATTCCTCGGGAGCAAGGTCAGGAGACGGCATCGTTCTTGGTACGAATCAGACGAATCGAAGGCATCTCTAAATTTGCTGAACAACTCTGGACAGATGTTGCAGATTTGTAGCGAGGCTCCAGGCTCCTTTATGACTCCATATTGCCGCGCGCGTAGCTGGCCTAGTAGGCAGCACGGCCGTGGCCTAACGGTTATCGTGCATGCCTCCCACGCGAAGAGCCAGGGTTCGATTTTTGGCCCGACGCGTCTTTTATTTATTCTTGCAATTTAGTGTTCTGGTAAATTCGAGAACTCCTTGTTGCATGTTCGAGGTTAGAATGTTCTGTGCGCGAACTTTCTACGCCGGTGGTTCCAGAAGCCCACGCGTGTACAAAAGGGAATCCGCGTGGCAAGCCGCAGTCAGTCTCGCCCCAGCGTCCGATTCTGCTATTACGCCGACTTCAACGGCCGCGACGCTCTGTTGTTATCTTCTGTTCCCTTTCAATGGGGCACAAGTTCGCCCAATTAAGCGTTTAGTTTGTTTAAGTTTTCGTCGCCTCATCAATTGACATTCGTGACAATATGCTGCAGTGAGGCTTGATGAAATTTTGTTAACGAGAACGCTCTCGATCTCCTCTTCTTCCACCTTACATAAGGCTTCCGGCAATGCGATTTCAACTCAGTCCGTGATTTCAGAGGTGATATTTATATTGACTGAATGATTCTGTTGAGATCCTCGACGGCTGCTTCCTGGGGAACAAAAATTTTGTCAGGCTCAGATGTTTCTGGAGATTCTTTGGCGAGTTGTTTGAAGCGGCTGAAGCAGTTCTGACACAAAACGTCGGCATATCGGATGGAGTGAGCTTCTTCTGACATACGCTTCTTTAACAAAGCGATTTCCAAATCCTTGACACTGCGAAAGTTTCTGTGATATTTGACTTTTTTCTTGTGCCTGTTGAGATAGTCAGCGCAGAATGGTCGTTTTAATCTGTACGATTAAGCCATCGAAACGCGGGGAGTGCTAGGCGTATGCAGTACTCACGGACAATGCTCACGAAGCGTCCGTGGGATGGTCCACGAGAAAGGCAAGTGAAAGTGAACGTTATCTCCGGGGTCCGTATCACTGCTGGGTGGTTTCATTTGAAAAGCGAACACGCTTGTCGAAATGAATCTTTCGATTTAGAAAAACAAAATTGTGTAATTGCCTTATTTTTGTATAGAACAAAACCGCTTTTCAAATTTATTTTAAATGTTTTCGCTTCACGAAGAAATATCAAGTGGAGTAGGGTGACTCTGTGATTTTTGTACCCAGTTCTGTACGGTAGTATAAATACGGAAAGCATACAGAACTCACAGTAATTGTTTGTGTGCTTGTATACCATGCCAGCTAGTTTGTAGTTTGAAGGAAAATACTTTAGTTTTTTTTTTTTTATTGAGGTAAGAAATCCCAAACATCGTCTCTTTGACAGTCCGGTGGCATATTCAGTGGCTTGTATCTCATGAGTTATTATATTTGTCGCTTACAAGATAATATGCGGGTGTAGTCCAATACATGAGCTATAGACGGGAATAAGTTTATTCTATTTTCACGCAATATTTTATGTGAAATTTGAAATATCGTCAAAAATTAGATTTTCCGATATTTTGAACCCGCTTTATCAAAAAACCTCATTTTTTATTTCGTTCATTTTTTTATTATTGCTACCGATCATATTAACTTTCAATTGGCTTGACGCGATTTCAACTTTTTTGTGGTGATCGAAGTGATCGAAGTGATTGAAGTCGCACCCACGCTCTCGGAACGGCCTAACGCAGTTTCCGCAGGTCGGCTTCGCTGCGAAGATTATATTGCTTATTTTTCTGTCAAAATGAATCGGGTGAATTTATTGTGATTGAGAACACTTGTGATTGGCAACATATTGTATTTTCTTAATGTTGTAATGATGGCAACTGACATTCCTTAGTCCGATCGTTAGGGGTGCCGCGGATGTTCCGTTATCGGGTGTGTAAAGCCAGGGCACAAAGGGCAGAGAAAATGGAACGAGCTCTTCATGTAGCCAGACCGGGGTCATGTATCTGTTTGTGCTATACACAGCTTGTAAATCACGTACAGCACTCCTGGCCCTCGCGCTATAGGCCCGGCTCTGTTACACCCCGGAAGAACCCGGCACGGGCCGCCAAACCATGATGTGTCTTGCCGCGTGCGATCAAATAACCATGTAAGTACCTGTTCTTTATCGGAAGTATGTATATAAAAATATGTAATATCACATGCCCATCTTTAAGAAGGAAAAGCAGTTTACAGAAAAGAAAGCGGGGAAAACAGACTGAGTTTACATGAAGCGAAGACAATTTTTTTACAGAACACAAACACCAATTGGCGATAAACAGTCACTTTTATTAATTAAGGCTGATATATTATATTTAGGATGCACTTGTAAAACCATATGTTGCTGTGCTTTAAATAGCCCAGTTCACGAGCAACTCCATATGCACTGTTGGAACTTTAGACAACGGCATCGGCTTGCCTCTGTGGAGACGATCGAGCGCTGGGGCGAGCTGAGCTTTGTACCACAGCGGTCGGATGCAGCCGAGATCAACAGCCTGGAAAGTCGAGACGGACAGAACAAAAGCTGGAAACAAAGCAAGTGAGGGGTGAACCCCAGACGGTGGCCCTTCTGTTTGAACGAGTGTGTGTAGCTAAAATTAAAAGTGTTGGGTTTTGTTCAAGACTGATCGATATCTCTGAACGTCAAGAAGCAACGATTCCCACATGCACAGAAGGCAGCGAAAGCAGTCACTTAATGTCTCTGTAGACTTTGTTTCTCCACTTTGTCGCACCGAGCTTAATGCAAAGATTGTACAGCCTTCGGGAATAGGAAAAAGCGATTGAAGATTTTATTAGGGGCGAAGCTCCTTAGGGTCTATCTAGCCTTGTCTGTCCGTCCGTCCGGCGTCCGTGCTCACATCGATTGCCATCCCATCTGTCTTCTTAAAAAAAGAAAAAAATGTTTGCGCAGTCGACAGAATTCGAACCTGTGCGGGGAGATTCCAATGAATTTCTAGTCCATCGCCTTAACCACTCGGCCACGACTGCGGGACGAGTAGGGGGCTTTGAGATGTGGTAGTAACTCAAGAGCTGGGGATGTCATGGATGAAACGTTGCATGTAGCCTCTCAACGTCTATACAGAAGAGGGCGCTGCGGTCAAATGCGTATATAATCGCGTTAAACTTTGCATGCATTGGCTCAACGTTTATAGACGAGAGGGCGCTGCGGTCAAATGCTCAAATGCGTATATAACCACGTTCCATACCACACATTCTCTTTCTGACATGGATGAAAACGAACGAAAGGCTCGGCATGCTGCGGCTCAGCGTCTACGCAGACATGCACCACCAGAGCTTCGCCCTAATCAACATCATTCACAACGTGGAGATGCTTCATTTTTTTAGGTGGCTACAGTATATTCGCTTGGACTAGGTACGCATTGCTTTGGTTTGGGGATAAATAAATGTTTGTTCTATTTTCTCCTTCAAAACAAAGTGCGTCCGGCCAAGGTGGACTTGGCACCGCTGCATAAACAGCATGGGCGAATATGTCTTTCATACACAGCCTTACATGCTGTGTATAGCACAAACAGATATATGACCCCGGTCTGGCTACATAAAGAGCTCGTTCCGTTTTCTCCGCCCTTTGTGCCCTCGCTTTACACACCGGATAAAGGAACATCCGCTGCACCGCTATTGATCGGACTAAGGAACGTCAGTTGCCATCGTTACAAAATTAAGAAAATACAGTATGTAGCCAAGCACGAATGTTCGAAATCAAAGTAAATTTACCCTCTGAATTATAACAGAAAAATAAGCAGTATAGTCCTTGCAGTGAAGCCGACCTGCGGAAACAGTGTTTGGCCGTTCCGAGAACGTGGGTGCGATTTCGATCCCTACTAGAGAAGATTCAACAAAACAAAGTGGGAAATCGCATCAAGCTATTTGAAAGTTAATATAATCGGCAGCGATAATAAAAAATTGAACGAAATAAAAAATTCGATAAAGCAGGCTCAAATTATCGGTAAATCTCATTCTTGACGATATTTCAGATTTTATAAAAAATATTCCGTGAAAATAAAGCACACTAAACTTATGCCCGTCGGTAACCCATGTACACCCGCACAGTATTTCGTAGGCGACAAATATAATAACTCATGTGTTACAAGGCTCTGCAAACTGCCACCGGATTATTAAAGAGACGACGATCGGCATTTTTTACATCAGTAAGAAAAGTACTAAAGTATTGTTCTTGGAACTAAAAAACAGCCGGCATGGCATACACAAAAACAAAAACTTGCTGTGAGTTTTGCACGCTGTCCGTATTTATACCAGCGTAAAGAAGTGGGTAGAACACTCACGGAGTGAAGAACATATTTTCACGCTGCTCCACTTAATGCTTTTGGAAAGCGAAATTTATTTTTACTTTTAAAAGCGTTTTCTTTTTTTTTTTTTTACAGAAATGGGACAATTACATTTGTTAAAAAAAATCGAAAGACCCACCTTGACAAGCGTGTTCGATTTCAAATGTAACCATTCTGCTATCACTTTCTAAACAATTGGTACGCTTTTCTCCGGTGTTTGTCTTCTCTTCGCGTTTCACGGTCCACCGCGGCGGCGGCTCCATTGCTGTAAAGAGGCGCGCCGGTATTCGCCACGCCATATAATCTTACTGACAGGAAAAAGGCTGAGATAAACATGTGTTAAGCGGAGCCGCCTTCCTATACGTGTCGTACACAAAGACCCTACACTACGGCTATTGAAAACAGGCCCTGCGAAGCATGCGACATGAAAGTGACTCTCGATCGCCCCGGACCTCGCACATTTTCTTCGACTCCTATACAAAAAAGCAATAAGAATTCTCACTTTAAAACCACCGTCCGCCTCGGTTTCTTCAATTTGTGTCTTTCTGACCACCCTCGAGCATTTTTACATTGTGTAAAAATAATGAATTTGTCATCTATGGGTATCTACACGCCGCATTCACGGTGCTGCGGTAGCCTCAATCTGGTCATATTTTTAGCTTCATAACTTCAAAAACACTAAAATAATGCAACATGTCTTTTTTGCAGATTATGTTAGTACCTATCATTGGCCTTAATGTGGGAGAGTCTACAAAAATCGAGGATGGCCTTCTTTTAAATTGAGTTTCAAAATTACTCCTAATTATTAAATTGACCCTATTTGGGCATTCCTCATATATTTATTCCGCTACCCAGGACAACAATATTTAGCGCCAATATTAAAAAGACAAAAAACAACACGCTGGCAAAGTTTGAAAGTTCTGGTGTTTATAGATGTGGAGAAAATAATTAATAAAATGTAAGTATTTTTGCGTAATGTGCCGTGTTTGCGATTTTTTTCTAGAAATTAACATCAACGATACTTAATGACTAACATTTTGAATCGATTCTCCTTATACATAATTTATGATTAAATATTTGTTAACACGTAGCCATGAAATTTTTTTTTTTTTTTTTGAAAGAGAGAGAGAGAGTGTGCTTGAAATGCCAACTTCGCGCGATTCGCGGAAAGCGCTTAGCACTGAGTGTGTGCTTCTAATTTTGTCCGGCTGTCACAGCATTCGAGAGTTTTGAGGGTTTGGTTATTGTGTTGATTTTTTTTTTGTTCTTGCCGTCTATCCCGCTGGCCCGGCGCGTTGAGCGGGAGGGTTCGGGCCTCGCCCGCTTTCTGTTTTATGGCTCCCTGGCCCCCTTGTCCAAAAGACGTTTCTCCCGAGGTTCTTACTTTGCACCGATGGGCCGACTCGTTTCCCGGAATGTTGGGAATAGCTTCCGGATGTTCGAGTGGGGGTGCGCTTTCTGGTTAGCTGGGGCAAACTCACTGCGGGGCCTGCCAGTGTGACGTGTGTTTTTATATGTATTTTGTTGTTGCAACTCGCAGAAAAACAATTCCTTTTTTTATTGGGCCAGGGAGAGTGGGGTCTGCCGCTAGAATTCAGAAAGTGAGAACCTGGGCTTGGTTCCGAGCCGAATCGAAGCAGTGTGCGCTAAGACTTGGCCGGGCGTGAACGCAACGCGAAGTTTGGGCGGGACTGCGGTAGCGACGAAAGGCTGAGCGCGGGAGGAGTCTGGGCTCCCTGGTTCAAGCGCTGCTTTGAGCGCCCAAGTGTGTGTGTGTTCGTGGGTGAGTGCCTGTGCCGAGGAGCCACGCCGACAGCACCTAGGTGCACATCGACCTCCCGGTTTCGGTTGGCACTGCAAGAGGCCGCGTCACCCCCGTCACCCACCGGACTCAGGTTCGCGCCACTCACCCCCATTTCACTTTGTATAGTTTATCCCCCTTTTAATTGTTCTTTTCTCTTCTTTGAGTGCAAGAATTTAATTGCCGAAAACGTTCTTTGGATGAGCGGTGTGTTTTCATGTTTAGATAGTATCGTATAAGTTGCGCGTGAGCGTTTCCTCTGTGGGCCGGTCCGTTGTGCCTTGCTGTGGGTGCGGAGTTTTGTTTGATTTGGTTTATGTCAATCGGATTCTTTTCAGTAAACCATCTTGTGGTTGAGAAGAAAGGGGTCTGTGTTGTTCCTTCTCCCTCACCGTGAGCCCGTCACCAGGGCGTGGACCTATCGTCCGGTCAGCGGTCCTATCACAAATTATAAATGCGTTTGCATTGGATCTTTTACTGTTCCGAACCTGTGACACCGGCAAAAACAAACATTTTTATTTTCGCAAAAAAAAAAAGTTTCGGTTGTGTATTAGTGGGAATTGTAGTCTACAAAATATATTTTTGTAGTAAAAATCAAAAATGGTCACCGGACAGTGTCGGCGAAACTTATCTGAAAACGCCCTGTAGTTCCATTGAGAGATGATGCATTCACGTGTTCTATCGTTGAAACATCTGCCAGTCTGGCCTATGTAGCATTTGCCACATGATAGGGGATGTTATAAAAAAAAAATTCAGTTGGGGCATATTGTGTTTTTTGAGAGATGTTGCAAATTTTCCTTTGGTTGGTTTTGCGGTTTACTCTGCGGGACATGGAAACCCTTTGTTTGGAGCAAAGCACACGACCTTAATGCCCTGCCTCGCGGCTATCTTTTTGAATCTATTTGTAATCCCATGGATGTAGGGTACTACTGAGATTTTTTGTTGAGTTTTTGTCGTCTCTCTTCCGTCTGTATCAGCTGATTTGTGCTTCAGTTTTGCGCAGATGTTTTCACACACGCACAACAGGTGACCAATAGACCTGTTGCAAAACGTACAGCGCCACGACGGCAGGGAATTTCGGGAACCCTCGATACAAATCACGCGCTTTCTCGTTGCGCCTCCGCGACTGCGTGCGCCTCCCGGCAGCTACCGCCAGCAGCCGTTGCAGCCATCCAGCCATCCCACCTATACGACGAGTCGTACGTCGTTGGCGGTGTACCGTATCTGTGGCAGAGTAAAGGCATCGCGACATGTGAGCTTATTTGAATACGTTATTCGTCGTAACTTTCCTTCACGTATTGAAGTGTCACCGAATCCATTTAGTTTGCACCGCGACCGCGGCAGGTTTCGACCAGGTTCGACAAAGCGTTTGTGCAGCGGACAACAGAGCCGGTACAAAGGAGAGGGATGAGAAAGGGGCAGCCGTTGGCTCGTCGCTCGCCCGACTCGGCTGCTCAAACGTTGTTGCCGTGGTAACCTGCGCCTGCTCGCGTATGCCCCGTGGTCACGTGGTAGCGGGTGGAGGGGCGTACCGAGGTTTCCCATTATTCATCGCGCGGCTCGCGCGGGCCTTTGCGATTTTCGAAAAGGGTCAACTGGATACCCAGAATCACGTAGTCGGAAAATTTGCGTTTTAAAACTTTGCCCAATATAATGATTACAGGATATGTTTAAGGCCCATACAAGAGCGGTATTAGCAACACTTTGTTTTGCAGTTTTTGAAATGTCCGGATGCAAAAGAAAGAAATCCTTTGCTTGACCTTAGTTCATGTTTCCAACATACGTGTATTTCATTAAATTCCAGTGCGAGGTCCAAAAGCTTTATGGTGCTATCAACATGAATGCATGAATACCAATTCTTAGCAGTTTTTCTGGAAGCATCGTAACTGCAACACCTACCAAAGAAAATTTGAAACATCTCTCACAGGACACAATAGGCCCCGCGTGACACAGTTTTTTTATAACATCCCCTATCATGTGGCAACTGCTACATAAGCCAGACTGGAAGATGTATTAATGATAGGACACGTGATCATGCAGCATCTCCCAGTGGAGCTACAGCGGGACATCTACCGGTTCATTGTCGCAACTGTAAATGCTGCGCAGCCATCAGCAGCGACATCATCCTCGCAACAAACAAAACAAACCGTACGCACGAGACAAGCTAGAGACTATGGCGATCGACGAAATATGAAGAAATATGCTTCAGCGTGCACTTCTGTCAAGATCACCACAAAAGAAAGACAATATTTGCGGTGCGTCACGTCCTTCTGAAGTAAGGTTTTTAATCTGGAATTGTATGTCGAATGTATGTGGCTCTCATCTCATGTAATGTAATTTAATTTCATCCTTGAATTGCATGGGACTGTATGGAGCTCTCAGGATGAGAAGAAAGAAGACGCAAAGAGTTAAGGTTCGATAAGAGGAAGAAGCATTAAATTCATAGTTGAAAGTCAAGCAGTATCTCAATCTCTTTCTGTTTCTTCTATCTCTGTTTCTTACGTTTTTTCGTCACCCAAGTTGGAGCTGGACCAATCCTAGAAATGGCGAAGGAGAAGGGGGTCGGGAGAAATATTGTCACGAATGATACATGATAAGTCGACAAATCACTGAACGACAATAAACATTTGATGGGACGAACTTGTGCTTTAAACGAAATACAAGAAGGCAGGCGTTGAAGGCGTCGGTGGCGGCGTAGCAGCAGGATCGAGCGCTGGGGCAAGACTGACTCCGGCTCGCCACGCAGAGCCCCTTGTGTACACGCGTGGGCCTCTGGAACAATCGGCGTAGACGGTTCGGCGGATAGAATATCCGGACATAAAACAAGCATCAGGGTTCTCGAATATACCACAACGCGTAATTTACAGAAATAACAACAAAAAGGTGCGTCCACTCCCAAGCATCGAACCTCGGCTCTTTGCGTGGGAGCCAAGCACGATAACCATTCGTACCGCGGGCAAGCTTGCTCATAGACGCGCGTAGCATTACTTCCTTTATAAAAAGAGCATTGTCTCGACGCAACGTGCAAGGAAACAATACAGAGAAATACAAACAAAAGAGTAGGAAAGTCCGGAGGCTGGTAAAACACAGTCCACTCAAGCGCAGCACGGGACCCCATTTCACAGTCTTATCGAGCGTAGTACGACTTGAAATGCACGACGTGAAGGTCTTCAAGCCGTGATGGGCGACGTGATGGTGTTATTATTCCGTCAGGCATCACCTCCTTGTTCAGATCTTCGAGTCGACGGAGTACCTTGTACAGCCTGAAGTACCGTTTCAGCAGTTTCTCACTGAGGCCGCGGAGAAAGAATGGATGTCCACATCCACATCCTGTATCCGGGCTGGAAGTGAACGTCCCCGCGACGCAGGTTGCAGCTTCCAGTGTCTACACCAGGGGTGCACAACAAACGGCCCGCGGGCCGCATACGGCCCGCGCGCTTCTCTAGCGGCTCTTGGCCCGGCTCAGCGCAGAAAGTTGCTTACCATGACATTCAATCCACCGAGTATCCGCATGCTTGGCAAGCAGGAGTGAAACACTCTGACCTACTTTTCTGAGTCTTCGGCGAAGGAACTACGATTTTTCTGTTCGAATATTCGCTCTCCACTAATCCCGCTGACAAGAATAAAACAGCGTGTGCAGCAGTCCCTGTTCATGGTGTGGTTCTGTCTCAAGATGTCTGTGCACGAAACACGACAACTTCTTGCACTCTCAACAGATCCCCTTCCCTCTTTCACCACGGAGGCTATCAACCACTCCCTTCCTCTTGGGATAGTGAGCGGGAGAAAATTGACTTAGAAGAGCGGGAGGAATGATATGTTTGTCTTTTTAGACTTAGGCTTGGTGGCGCAATCTACCGCTAGTTACAAAGGGTATATAGCCATTAACATCCATCCATCCATCCATCCACATGAAAAATGCCAGTTTAATGAAAAAGGGAAAAATACCAGATGGGTTCCCGGGTCGTTGAAAGAAGCTAGTTTCTCTTGAAATTTGAATGCCTTTTCAAAGAAGAGGAAAATCGACCACGATTGCCGAAAGTTCAATCCCTAGTGAACATACGGGTACATTTTTATTGAGAATGCATTGAGGTGCATCTGCCTTGGGTGTCGCGAGTCCCTCTCCGTGCCTAAAGACTACAACGTCCGTCACCACTACGACCGCAAACCGCAGCCGAAATGTGCAACACGTCGAACTAGCTGCGGCCGAACAGTTTGCAATACACGTAATTTTGGCCCGTCTCAATTTTTAGTTGGGCACCCCTGGTTCGCACGTTGCTGGTCTTGAACCCGGAGTCGAGTAAGCTGGCGGACGTCTTCGGCCCGCTGAGCAACCATTTGGGCGTCGTCGCTCGCACTGTTAGCTGGCTTGTGGGGCAGCAACACGTCGACCCTGGTCGTTACCTTCAGACCATGTATCAGCTAGAAAGCCGCAACTCCAGTGGTCTCTTGAACGGCATTGTTGTAGGCGAACGTGACGTAGCGCAACATCTCGTCCCACGTCGCTCCGCCAGCCCGTTGGCCTGCGGGTGGTAGCGTGGTGCGACAGATTCGTAGCCTGAGATGAAGAATTTCATGGGTCAGCTGCGCCATCAACGACTAACCACGATCTTTAATTATCATCTCGGGAGCGCCGTGCCTATGGACGATGGATTGGATGAAAAACTTGGGGACTCCCGCAGTTCCCGAAGGAAGCGCCTTGGTCTCGGCGCGCCGCGTTAGATAATCGGTGGCGACGATTATTCAGCGGTTCTCCAAACGTAATAGCGTAGACGTGAAGCTATTGGCTGCAGGAGTCCTGGCGGCTTTGTTGCTGTTACTTTTTTCGTTGGCCCTAGTGGCAGGATCGGGTGTAGTGGTGAACAGTTTTCGGAAGTTTAGGCCAGTAGTACCTCTCCCGGATCCTAGCAAGAGTCCTAGTGGAGTCAAGTTGTCCCGCTATTGTGTCATCGTGGCAGTCTTGAAAGACATCTACCCGACCCTTAGCGAAAAACAGCATGTCTCGAATATATTTATGAAAGAATTAATATGGATATTTTCCGCGTATTTTTCGTAACCTAATTGGCCAATCCCGCGTATACTACAGACGCACCTTTACTGTATTTTTCGCGCGCTTTTGTCGTACTTCTTACGAACTCCAAACCGGAAGGTTGGCACGCTTTGAATATATAGGGTGGTTCAAGTCACCAGGCTCGACGTAAAATGGACCTCAAAATCGACGGCTGCAGGTAGCCATCTAAAGGTTTCCTCAAAGGCGCATTTCACAGGTCGGGATTTTATTGTAAAATTACAAAGCGTTGTTCTTTTTAGTAAAAAATAGGGCCAAGAGACTTGCCAGGGTCTATGGCGGGCGGTGACCCAGACGACCAAGTCCAGTAGCGGGGTGTGTTTGGCGTTCGTATTGATAGATGGCGTCGGTAGCAGCGTCTGAAGGTGCAGCCGACCAGCGCGAAAGATAGCAGACGACACGCAGACGAAATCCGTTGGCAGCAAAAGTGCCGCCGTTATGCAGACATCTTTTTTTAACTTTAAGTTTTTTTTTATTGCTCGCATTTATTTTTTAATTAAAGGTACATTTCAGAAAAATTATATTCAATTTAATAAACCACAGTGGTCGGGAGCCGTCGTGATAAGGAGGTTGCGCGATCTATCAGTACGAACGCCAAACACACCCCGCTACTGGACTCCTATCGTCTGCGTTGCTGCCCGCCGTAGGCCCTGGCAAGTTTCTTAGCCTTAGTTTTTGAAGAAAGAGAACTACGCTTTGTAATATAAAAAAACGACCTGTGAAATACATTTTTGACAAAAAGTTTAGATTGATACGTGCAGGTGTCGATTTTTATGGTCCATTGTAGATCGAGCGTGGTGACTTGGACCACACTGTACATTAATGTAGCAATTTGGCCCAGTTGGTTGGTAATTGCATAAAGAAGCGCAAAAAAATAAATGGACGAGGAAATAAACAGACAAGAGCGCACCCGCAACTGTTTTTATTTGTGAAAACAATCCTATATATAGCTTCGAACTAAGACATACTCTCTCCTAAGTTCTGTTTAACCCCCGTATCAAGAAGGAATACTCATTCCCCGATAAGGAAAGGGACGAGACACTTGCGCATTTTTCGCCCTTTGCCTGTATTTCGGAAGGCCTCATGCAGTTCTCTAGAAACCCGGGTATCTAGCCAGAAACCTGGTGTCGCCAAATGACGGGGCACATGGGCGACGACTGCAGTGATTGGCAACATGTCCCGATGGAGTGGCTTTCGTCGCCGCGGCGTGTTCCCGTCCACGATCATTGAAACACCTTCCCGTCTGGCCGATATAAGACGAGCCGCATGACGTTGGAATTTCGTAGACAACACCCATAGTACACTCCGTGTATTTTGTGCGGTGCCTGGTATCACAGGGATCTTTCGATACAATGGGATTGTTGATCCTACGGCACAGCCGTCCCAGCTTATTGGGTGCAGTGAACACCACAGGCACATCGTAGCGCGGGGAAACTTTCTTAAGAATATGCGTGAGTGTATGCATATACAGGATTAACACCGGCCTCGTCGTATTCCTGTCACGGGGCTACCTCTTTAATCCTTTAATCTTCTTTACCAGGCTCTTTGCCACCTCGATCAGAGTGCCCCGAGGCAAACCCGCTCTCCTAAGCCTCGCAACTTGTTTATCGAAACTTTCTTGTGCACTATCCCTGCAGGATTTGTTAAGGGCCGCCTCTAGACACATATAGGCAATGCTTCTTTTCACGACTTTCGAATGGGCAGAGCTATACGGGAGGATGGCCTTTTTTGACCTTGGCTGGTACGTCCAGCAAATGTGGTCCTTCTGGAGACTTAACCGAAGATCCAGGAACTGCAATTGTCCCTCTTTTGGCTCCTCATGCGTACAGTTTAAGCCACTGTCACAGGTCCCAAACACCTCCAACACTTCCTTCACTTCACATTCTAGTGCGTCAGCCTGATTACTCAGAATGAGGAAGTCATCCAAAAATCTGAGAAGCTACGGGTCTCTAGCAGGTCTCAAAATATGTGGATGACTTCCTCATTTTGAGTAATCAGGCTGACGCACTAGAATGTGAAGTGAAGAATGTGTTGGAGGTGTTTAGGACCTGTGACAGTGGCTTAAACTGTACGCATAAAGAGCCAAAAAAGGACAGTTGCAGTTCCTGGATCTTCGGGCCGATGTCTCTATAGAAAGCGACAACCTCGCGGAACTTCAAGGCGGGCTGTGATAGGGGCTGAATAAAAAATAAAAACGCCTGTAGGAAGAAATATTTGTTAGCAAAACTTGAGTTGCCTAATTAAAAAGGTTTGTTTTATTTTGTTTTTCTTTCTAGTTTGGTAAAACCTGCTCTAAAGTTAGTTTAAGGATTTATCTGTATAGTGCGAAAACACGCAACCCCAGCCTTCACGAGGCCTTCGTTCGTAATATATAAATGAATTAAAATTTTCGTATAGCTTTAATTTCAACCATTGTTCTATTTCGGAGCATTGACAAAAATAATTGGTGTTCATATAGATGAGTAGAAGGAAAAGTTTAAACTATTTGTTTAGTTAGTGCGATTTAATATATGCTAAGCTGAATACAGAAGTACCGCCTCCTTCACAGCGCCCATTAAAAAAATTAAACAATGTGCACCAGAGTTTGAGTACTCACTATTTCGTGATCTAAGTGCTAAGTGTGTTCTTTTAGAGTTACGCATTGACGTCAAAACATTGACGTTTATTTTCTTGCTTCGGAATGTTTACAGGACACGCCTAGTTTGTGGGTGCTATAACAACGATTCTAACTGCAGTATTCTAGAGATAAAAAAAGTTTGTTACTCAGAGCTCACTAAGGGTATGATGGTTGTTTCTACGTTAAGCGCGGTTCAAACAGGCCCGGAATACGGAACCCGGGCCAGCCCGTGAGCCGGAACCCGTAGTGACGTCAGCGCTCCCTCCGTACGGGCGGTGACGTAATTACGGCTTCCGCCACCCGGGTCAAGAGTTGAAAAATTTTTCAACTTTTTCCTTCCCAGGTTGTGACGTAGGTTTCCGTATTTTCTCCGCGGCCAATCAGCGCGGCGCGCTTCCTCCTCCGCCCTCCTTGCCACCGGCGTTCACGCGGTTCCGCGTGCGAATGCCTCAGATGCTCCGTGCTTGCTTGCGGGAATGATTACGACGGTGAACTTCTTGCCCGTCTCCGACGCGAGGAAGGCTGCGAAGAGTGCCGCTGCCGCGAAGAGGGCTGAAGTTGCCGCTGCGTTTGACGTACCCGAGAAAACCTATAAATTAATTCAGCTAGTTCAGCGGTACCCTGGATCTACGACAGGTATCGTAGCGACCACAAGCACCAGGACAAGCGAAAGACCTCGATACTGCTTTTAATACTTTATTCACATGGTTTCGAAGACACGGGAGAGGATGCAACCCGATGAAACGGCATCTTCAATGCAAATATGAGTGGCCTTCAGAAATGCCGTTTGTAGAGGCAGGCAGTGGTTGGATTGCTGGCTGCAAAGAGACCGGAAAGGCAGTGGGATGCACTTAAAGGTTAAAATGGTGAACGACACCGGTACGCACTGTAGATGAGTTTTTAGGCAGTACTGTACGACCGCTAGCCTCAGAATCTTTAACACCCGTCACGCAGTAGTGAAACACGAACGTCTGCTGTTACGATGCTCATCCAGATCGAAACGGGCCGGGGTGGGGATTGAACCCAAGATCCCTGGGTTCTGCAGCGCGAGCTTTCGTGCAGAATTCACTCACAAGCAGCTTGTAAGCACACATCCTAGCTAGCACAAAGGACAAGGAAGCACAACCGGCTTCCGTCACTACATGCACTCAAAGGAGCACAACATAGTAAACAGAAAGAGTGTGTCGTATCAGCTGCACATCTGCATACCATTGCTATTTTTTATAGCACAGACGCAGTAAAATATGACAAGCGGGTGACTGTTACGAAAGCTTCTCTCGTGATCCTGCCGCGTTAAAAATTATATAAACGTGGTTCCACTGCGGGAGCGCACGCTCCACGTGAGTATTCCTGTGAGCGACGCGCGGGCCCACGTGGAACGCCACTTGATATATAACATGAAAATAATCCAAAATAAAAAGCAGCACACCCTACCTGGCTCGTGACATTCGGAAGCACTCGAAGAAGTCCCGGCCGTCGGGATCTTCGTACATCAGTCTCACGATGGTGGCATACTCGCCGAGCATTTTCCGAGGCTTCAGGAGCTCGCGGACGGCCTTTCGCTTCTTTTTCTTCTCGCTCCGCAGGTACTGCTCACACGCAGCCGCGAAAGTAGTCAGCCGACGCCAGTCGATAGTTCTTGCATATGTGACGTACCTCATCACACAAAGGTGTCATAAGTGAGGCAAATCAAGCTTCGTAGTCGGGATCCTGCCGAGACGACGCCATCGCGAAAAACAAACCGACGAAAACGAGGCACCAGTGCCGCTCTAGACGGAGCGCGAAGCGTGCCCGGCGCCCGGCGTGCCGGCATCGCCTGCCTCGCCCGCGACGGCGACAACTCCGCTTGACAACAGCCGTTGATTGAGTTGCCTGGGGAGCCGCCGTGACGTCAGCTCCCGTATGCCGGGGCCGTCCGCGCGCCGCTCAAACCAAACCGTGACGTCGGCACCCGTAAACGGACGCCGGACGTGATTACGTCACTACGGATTCCGGTAGTCCGGGCTGGCCTGGTTCCGTAGTCCGGGCCTGTTTGAACCGCGCTTTAGATCATACAATGATAGTCCTGGTGATATTTTTATATATTTACGTAGCTACTAAATACCAATGTCTTGTTCTTGGAAGGAGTATTCAGCTATACGTGAAAGCCGTAGCTCGTTTTCTTCTGGAGATATAAAATTTCGAAGTTCGAGGCGTGGACATGGCCAAGGTTTTACCAAGGACAGCCATGAATTTCCCATTCGCCTAGGTTTCATTAAGCTCAGCCGTAAATTTCACAGCGAAACATGTATGCAGTCGTATTTTTATATTTATTTTATGAAAAGTTTACAACATCTAAACAAAGTAATTAAAGTTACCATAAAAT
>JAZHYW010027542.1:0-96157 GCA_037355805.1 Ixodes ricinus | reverse complement strand
AAGGGATACTTCAACGAAATTTGAAATATTCCCGTCGTGTTCAAAAATAGGTTGAATATGATCCACAATATCCGTAAATGACAATCGCCCGTTTGTATTTTTGATCCTGGTGGCTGTATTTTTCGTTATAAACGGCCCACTCTGGCAAGCGCTCGGAGAAGGCCCAGCGCAATCGTGACGTAAATCGTCTCAAACGAGCAAAGCTACGGCGAGGCTGACGTCGAGAGGATGGCCTAGTCGGTCCAGCCACCGAAGCGGCTGCTTTTGTACGAATTTTGAGTGACGGGTTAATCTTCTATAATCTTGTAGGGGGACAATAGCGACTTCTGCGACACACAAAAAGGATTCTCGGAAAGAGGGAGTTCCTCCTTCCCCCTTCTCTCGTCGTGGCCGGAGGCGGGACGATTTCCGTCACTAGCTCTCAAGGTTCCTAGACGAGCATTACAAACGAGGCGTTAGCGACATCCACCAGGTGCTCTTTGCTAATCGTTTAATTCGTTTTAAAATTCCTTTTCGAGACTTTTTTAACAAGATATTGGTATGTTCCATGTGATACTGCTCTTTTGGACACATATAGACCAAAAAATGAGCGCCGAAATTTCGTTGTAGTATCCCTTTAAGAGTTTGATAAATGTAGAGACACATAGATAAAGTTAATATTTGCAGCACCAATAGCAGAAAAGCAATTCTTTGGTTTCCGACATTTTATTGATGCGAAAACATTAACTGTCCCATGGAGCGAGCAGACGTCATCAGCTTTGAAGCCGTGCCAAACAGCACCTTAAGGGGGGACACCACCAAAAGAGTGAATTTTGTCACTTGTCTGATTTAAATGACAATGACAGGGCATGTTTCGGTTGATGTTGAGAACATTTCTGCCAAATTTTGTTAACCTGGGTGAAGTACAAAAAAAAAATGCAAACGTTCAAAGATGAAAGTGGGTTCTGTGTAGGAAAAGTATCGTTTTAAAATTACTTATAAATTTGTCATTTTCACGTGTTATATTGCTTTAGGACAGTTCAGAGATGATATGTATGGACCTATATTTCTATATTATACCACCTTTCGTGATAAAAAAGCCACATAAAGACAAATACTGTTTTTTTACATATATTTCCATCCTTTGTCCAAAGTTTTAGTTCTTGAGCATGAAAAATTACAAAAATAAAAAATACATGCTCATAGCTATCTTTCCCTTAAGATTTCGCCCCAGAAAAACATATAAAAATGAATCCAAGTTACGTAATAACAAAACGATAGTTTTCCTAAAGTGAAATTCATGCCAAAAACTGGAATGGAGAAAAATGTGTTCAAAGTGCTCCACCTCTATCTTTTCTTTAGCATCACTGGACCGAAAAAATTATAAAAAATTAACTATGCAGTGTAAACTAATGAAACTTTCTGGGAATACTCTCTAGATGTTGGAGGATGTGTGTATAACGTTTTTTTTCAAAATCAACTTTTTTTTGCAGATATTGTTTTTTAAGCAGTGTCCCCCCTTAATGTTTTTTTTTAAGTCTGGTTGGGACACGATTGTCAAAAAAGTAATTTGACGCGAAAAAAAATAATTAGTGCGAAATTGACGGCGCGAGACGCGATTTCGTCGGTAGTCACCTCCATTCCACTTGTTTTCTCTCTCGGCACCCCGGCCGCGTGGAGGAGGGGTGGATCTAAGGCTCCCTTAGGTGGATCGGCTTCGCCTTCGCGTTGAGGTGGAGAGAGCGAATGACCGAATGACCATTCCGTGACTTCATGAACTTATAAAATTTAAAAGCGCGAACAAAGACGAGGACAAAAAAGGAAGGCGAACAGGACGAGCGCTTACTCTCAACTGAACATTTATTTACAAACAGCTAAAGCAAACAACCTCCGATAAAAATACACTGAATCACTCAGTGGCGTCACTGATCACCACGCGTCAATAAAATCACTCTCTTTTTGATGCAGAAAAATTGACGGCTGGCTGACGCAGCCTTCAGTGCCCTCTTTCTTTATAGCATGCGCTTCCAGCACTTCCCTCGCAGCTTTTTCACGGGCCCTCCCCACGATCGTGGTATTTTGAAAGTTGGGCTGGCACAGACAGTCTCTGCAATGAAGAGGCAAGTGTCCTCCAGGTGTCGAGCGCAAAGACTGGTCATGCTCGCGCATCCTCTCATTTACGCACCGTCCCGTCTGGCCGACGTACACCCTACCGCATGTCAGCGGTATTCTGTACACCACGCCCACGTTACAATCTACAAATCGTTTGGCATGATTGACGGTGCATAAGCGCGCGTCGTTCTTTTTTCCTGAATCCGCGGGCATAATTGGGCCAACTTACATGGCGCCGAAAACACAAGCGGCACACCAAATCTTTTGCCACCTTTTTTAAGTTATGTGAAATTTTGTGCAAGTAGGGGATAAGTAGGATTCCGTGTTTTCGGAGTTTATTTTTCGTCAAATTCGGAGGAGTTTTACGGAGTTTATTTTTTTTTCGAAAATTTCGAGTTTATAGGAGTTTATTTTTGTTTGATTCCAAAATCTTCGCAGAATCGGAGCTTAATTTCGCAGTGTTTGTTATGAAACATATATATATATATATATATATATATATATATATATATATATATATATATATATATAATATCAGGAAAAATAAAACGCGCTTATATCAAATAATATTTCTTCAGCTGGGTTTGGTGTTGGTGCCATTGCCATTGGCAATGCTAATTTGTCCCACGGCAAAAGTTGCACACATCTGTGGCGTGGATAAACGTCGATACCTTAAAAATAAACTCGTGGAGGTAGTCGCTGGGAAGCCCGTATTCATCCCATCCTATTCCATGCTACCCCGCGAGGTGGAGTTGTAAAGTATGTAATACGGAAGTTTCAACTGCCCCTCTTCCAATTTTATGCAATCTCTAGGATCCATATATCTTAGCTGTTACAAAAACACAACCTCTCTTCCTCTTAAAACACAAATAGTATGGCCCAAACTGGAAACCAATACAGGGTTTTTTGTCGTGACCCGAATGCACAATGACATGCCGTTCTGAACCTTGACGAGATAAGCGGTAAGACCCCTTTTTGTCAATGAACTGAGATTTGAAAGATAACTGTGGTGGCATTTTCCTGGGACCATTCACCCTTTGCGCTAATCAAACTTAACTATAAAATACCGTCTTTATTTAGTTTATTGGAAAGGGGGGGGGGGGGGCACTGGCACATCAAAATTCGGAGTTTATCGGATAAATCCAATTGATTAAAATTTTACCGGCGGGTGTTTTTCAGAGTTTTTCGGATTTCTCCGAAAACACGGATCCCTGGGGATAACCTAAGGTCTCGTGTTCTTTTTGTTTTCTTTTTACCCTGACATTTGCCCTTGATTTTTTTCAGCGGCGTCTCGGCAACTCCAAGCAAAAGTGAAGTTGGATAACCAGCATTTCTAAGTCGATTAACCTGCAGGCTCAAGTTGTCACGCATAACATGGTTCCATGACTTCTGAAGTGCCGCCTGGAGACAAGACGAAGCAATACCCCTTTTTACTAATTTGGAATGTGCCGAATCGTAGGCGAGGATTCCCTTTTTGGGGCGCTGGTGGTAACTCCAACACACATGGTTTCCCGTGAACTGCAGTCTCAAGTCTAGAAACTGGAGAAACCGGCCGCCCGGGAGTTCGTGAGTGAACTTTAAGCCATTTGAGTTGTCATGAAACACTTTTAACACACTCTCAGCAACCTGGCGCGTCAAAAGATTGTCAGAACGTTGTCCTAATAGTCGTCCACATACCGGACAACCTTACACATTTGTTTCCCTTCCAAGCCAACTGAACATTTCGGTCGAACTTGGCTAAGAAAATGTCACAAAAGACAGGGGCGACGCAAGATCCTATACAAATATCTCTCTTTGCACATAATAACCACCCTCAAAAAGAATGAAGGTGGACTGCAGGTAAAACTTCAGAAGTTCCATAAAACCATCGAACCCTACACCACAAGCGTTTTGGAAGCCGACAACACCATTTTCCTCGATGATCTCAACGTACACAACAAACAGCTCCTCGTGAGGTACCGAGTAAAAAAGATCTACGTCAACAGAGAATGCTACAACGTCCCCTGTAATGCCCCTCTCAAGGAACTCCACTATGGTCTGCGAGTTTTTTTAACCAGAAAATGATCGTTCAGCTCCGGAGTGCTCAGGTGTTTCTGCAAAAATAGGCTGACTTGTTCCTGCATGCCATGATCCCCTCTCTGTGACAATAGCACGCAAAGGCGTGCCCACCTTATGAGTTTTTGCAGAGAAGAACACATCAAGGTACCCTGTCTTGCATTGCCTGACGCTTTTTTCCAACATAGACAATTGGAGACCACTGATCAACTTAAGAGCGGCACTCTTAACCTTTTTGGGGTTGAGGGGGGTCAGTCTAAAGTTCTTTTGAATAGCGTCTCGAGACTTGGCCTCTAACATGTCTTTCGGGAACACGACAAAACCTCCCTCTTTATCGGCATCAAAAAGAGTGATTTTATTGACGCGTGGTGATGAGTGACACCACTGAGTGACTCAGTGTATTTTAATCGGAGGATGTTTGCTTGTTTCGGGAAAGCACCATCTCTCTCTCTAGCCCAGCCTGTAAAACATTTTACACAGAACACACGGACACAGCAACGAGGGACGGGAGAGTCTCCTCAATTTCTAACGCTCCTTTCGGCCGCCCGATACCAAATGGCCAAGCGGCTTCCCCGACGCATATATCCTGACGAGTCATGCGATCTCTCCCACAGACACGTTAAAACGATTCTGATGGGTTCTGTGGTTTCACGGAAAAGATTGGGGCAGACCCCACGGGCTTCTCAAAAAATTTTGGGAGGACGCTTTGCCTAGAGTGGAAAACGATAGCTAAACATAAACCCCCGCTCGTTCCCAAGCGGTGCAAGCATGTCTGCGTGGCCTACCCGGTAGCGTGTCAGGCTCGCAACCGAAGGGTCGTGGGCTAGAATCCAGCAATTGCCTAAAATTCTTCTAATTTTTTTCTTTAAGGCAAATAAATACTTTATGGACCAATCAGGATCTTTCCATCCCACCAACGCCGACTTCTCTGCAACACGAGCTCCTTAAATCTATCGCTTTAAGAACTATGATGGATTTTTACATCCTTTAAGGAATTTTAAATGGTTTGTCAGGCCCCTTAGAAAACTTCGACGAAAATCTCAGACGTGTCAAACATTTTTAAAGAGTACGTCAAAACATTTAAGAAATCCTGGTGGGCCCTGCAGACTAATTTTAAATAGGGTGAGCTTGTTTTCGCCTCAGCAAGCGCAGTAACAAAGTCCAGCTCTTTGCGGAGCATTAATAATTTGCCCCTTTTACATAGAGAATTAAGATTTTATATGCATGCTATGTTATCGAGACATCTTAAACACAAAAGCATGGCTTTCTCCACCGATCACCAAATATTCTAAGAACTACTTTGCGTGGTGTATGAACAATGCGCAAAACTTTCCCTTTTTTTAGGTGAAAGCCTGAATATTGTGTAGTTGCATGCATGCTAACGCTGGGGTTGTGTGTTTGTACCCTCCTGGCATACCCAGGACTACCTCAGACAAAAGTATGATTCTGCGAAGAGTTCCGCAGTCAGGTGGCTTGGAGCAGCAAAAGGAGTGAGCCATCAAAACACCGAGCAAATATGCAGCATTCACCAGAGTGGACTCCAAAGTATGCAGAGATGGGAGAAGATGAAAATCCCCTACCATTGCTGTGTGCCAGGATGTCATGTAGGACAGCCTCCTCCTGCGCAAGAAACGAGTCAGGTAAGAAGAGGCTATGACTAGCTAGCAAAATAATCAATGAAGAGTCGGTTCGATCACTATATCCCGTCCTATCGGAAATGCGTATATCTGGTGCCTCTACGGCTTACTCTAGGCTGTTGGGAAATGGTGCCATAAATGTTGGGCCACAGTGCAGCACATGTTGTGACTCCGGCATTATCTATTTCGAGTGATACAATGTGTGCCACTGGACGTAGCAAAAAGAGTAGAAAAGACATAGAGGTACAAGAACAAACACTCAAAAAGTCGGGACACGCGAAAAAAAACAAGGTGAAGCAAACTTTGTCATGGCACGGAGGCACGCGGCATACATTGTAATCAAGTAACTCCATCAGGACTACGAGACCCTGGTCCTGTCGTATCACATTAGTCGCCATCCCACTACTATGAAAGGTTTTCTTGCGACTTGTAGCTCCCGACATTGTCTGGAAATTTAGACGACGTCTGCGATCAACCCGCCAGTACGTTTGACGAGATATTTCTATGCTTCGTTTCATCATAATTATAAGTGCAGCCGACGTTAAGAGCCAATGAAACCAACCAAACAGCGTCAAAGTGCGACGGCATGACATTCGTCCATCTTCCTCTATGTGTTCCGGTGAGTAGAGATGTTTTGAAATACACATTGGTACCATCTTCCTTTGTACCTACTTCTCTTAATATTACAGTCAGCCAATAATTAAATAACATTTAGTTGGCTTTGCTAAACTCGATTCGCTCCGAAGGGCACTGCTTTTTTTTTGCTGACTATTTTTGCTCGACGATTTTTTGACTTAAGTACAGACATGCACATAGAAGGCATCAAATGATAGACAAATGGTAAATAAAAACTATTTTCGAAATTATTTCTATGGGAAAGGTTTGAATAAAATTCTTATAGTAAAACTGGCCTCATTTAAACCACGATTGAAATCATGATTTAAATCATCTTGACTTTCATTTTCCAGCCCAATTTAAAATAAAATTGTCTACAAGGTGGTGTTGCAAATTAATAGAAGGGTCATTCCACGTCAAACGTCCCAAACGTTTGACATCGTAAGAAGTAAGAAGCGATGCCGGGTTGTGGTGCGAGAGCTCAACTTCAAAAATTGTTTTCTCGGTTTAAACAAAAATTACTCTGATTAAACTTTCAGAATCAAAAGATTATCGATTGTTCTTCCAAACCCACCATACTTTGTATTTTTACTTGGACCACCTCAGGGTGAAATAAACGGCTGTTTATGCGTCAAAACGCACTTTTTGGCAACTTCAGGATTTTTGTTTACTGCGAGATATTTAATTGAGCGGTTTTAAACATTTTTTATAGATTATATACCTGCAGGGCAGACGGTAAAAAGTTCTATTAGGTCCCGGGAGCAATTAGATATTTTTTAATAAAATAGCTAAAACGTTAAAATTTACAATTTTTTTAGTTTTTTTTAAATGTTTAAATTAAACAAAACTTCACAAGCCCAACCACATTGTAAGTCGAAAGCCGTGCAAATTTAAGAAAAAATAGTGTTGGGTGTTTCACTAAAAAGCTGATTTTTCATCAATTATTGAGTGACGCCTAGTTTCACGCTGTTTTTAAAAGTTAAAACCGCGCTCACGTCATCAAAAAAATTTTTTCGCCAAAAATATTTCAGGGCATGGCTACGAACATTGCAGCAAAAGGCCATGATATTTTTTTTTTAGAAATCGGAAGGGGTCGAGCGCAACGTCTGGGACGTTTGACATGGAATGACCCAGAACTGACTACAGGACAGAGTGTCAAACCGTTATTTTTAGCCGAACCGGAACTGAACCGAAATCTTCGCCGCCATCTTGGAACTGAACCGGAAAAATATAATGGTACGTAACAGGTACAAAATGATCCATGGTCATTTTGTTTTTTGCATCACAAAATGAATATTTGAGAATAAAAAAATTGGCAGCTGTATTTGTTTGTCGATCAAATCGTCTATATACAGAGTTGCAATGCATGAGAAAATGTGGGTTTTCGTGGCACTTTTGCACTGGCACTGATTAATCATGCGCCCATGCAAAAGTATGATTCTGCAACATCATGCATGTCGTGAAGAGTTCCACAGTCAGGTGGCTTGGAGCAGCAAAAGGAGTGAGGCGTAGGGGGGCGGTAGTAAGAGGCAGGCACTTTTTGGGATGAATTATGGTTTATTTTGTCAGCGATTTTGCTGTTGCCAATTTCGCATGCTTTAGAAAGTTCTCAGAATCAAAGATGGTTTATTTTTTCAGCGATTTTGCTGTTGCCAATTTCGCATGTTTTAGAAAGTTCTCGGAGTACACTCGTTCGAAGCATGCCCCATTCTGATGCCCCTCCACCATGGGCAGATTTCCGAGGGCCCTGTCGGAAACTGAGGAGCGGAACTCCGTCCGGGTCTTGTTTACAGTGCTGAACAGTCTTTCACATTTGCGTTGCTGCATGTGAATGCTATGATTAGACGTGCAACGAACACAGACGCATAACTGCTCGCCACGAAACTGGCCGAAACAGCGAGGCCGAACCACAGCTGAACACGCCGAACCAACGTGCACCGCCGAATACACAAACAAAGGCTTTGGGTTTTGGATTGGTTTTGGATCCGAGGCCATCAGATAGTAGAAACCACGACGCTACCGTGGACGGTGCCTATCCCAGTCTTGTGGCAGTGCAAGGTATACCACCAGCAGCTATCTTTTTTTAGCATTTTTTTTCGTAAAATTTAAACAAGATTCGTAAAATTAGTCCTAATTCATATATTTTATGGAAGATTCGGAAGAGTTGGCAAGTATGACATGGCTTTCACTGAGCGCGAACCTTCTGTAGAATGCATTTTGCACCATCAGATTTTCTCAGCAAGAACAAATTGCAATGACCAGCATACTGCAATGACGTCACGTGCAAACCATGTTAAACACTTCAGTTTTCTGGTGAAATGCGATGTTCGCAACACTAGCAAAGCAGATGCCCAAATTGTAAAGTTGTGCAGTATACATCTAGCAGTCTCGCGACGATATGCAGCAGCTTAATGAAATGTTAGAGCGCATGACTGATAAAGCACAGAGTTGTAAAGTGTGGGCCCAAAACAAGTGCACCTAAAACTAATAACATAGCCTCCCGAGGTAGTATTTCACGAAGTTTTGGGTTCATGCAAGCCGATGCCCAAATGTGACTTATGCTATGATTACTAGAATCTTCGTCTGTCCTTCGCGCTATTTATGTCTAATTAGAAATATCATTACATCTCTCTATTTCTTTTTGCAGTAAGGCATTGCATATAGGATTTACTTGAATAACAGATTTATCATGTGAGCACAAAGTACTTTTTGGCACACCCCCCAACCCAGTGTTTCATACTGCCAAACAGCGAACAAAAAAAAATCATGTTTCCGCAGATCGACTAAACAGCAGGCATATTCTCAAGTATCGTCGTTCCCGTGTCGGTCTCAAGCAGGTATGGGAACTTCATGCATTTAAATTTATTGATGATAATAAAGAGATATATGTAATTACTGACAAGATTTGACAACATAAATAAAGGGCCGATCGCCTTAAAGATAAACATAAAAGTAAATGCACCCCCAAATTATCAGAAAGATGCTCTGCAGATCTTTTCTAACGTCTTTATCTTTGATAGGCACGTGTATAAGTAATTTGGGAGAGCCTTAAACAAATTTTTAAATTTGAAGCTGATTTAAATAACTGTTCCTGACAGATATATAACTTCTAAACCATGTAAAAGTATGTTACTGCCTTTTTTATGTGAAGAACAGCAATTATATGTGTTTGTGGTCTGGACAAAAACAAAGTACACAGGGACGCGTGGCAGATGATGATCATGCGTGCAGAGTGTTGGAAAGTGACATATTAAGTAGCTGCCATGTCGAGTAGAGCATGAAATACTTTGTTCTATTAACAAAAAATTATCAATGATCAAGGGTGATGCTTATTTGCAAATTGAATTGACCGGCACCTTGACAAGAACAAACCTCGACAGCCAGGCTATGCCAGTTCATCCTGTATAAGAAAATGTTCACTCGGGTATGCACTATTTTAGGCCAGATTGAATATGAAGGTGCGTATAGATTAGAGTGAACAATTTTGATCACTCCTTACGGAATGCTTCTTTGCCTGCATCATGGTGCTGAGTGTAAACAATGTTGGTTAGGAAAACAAGCGTACTGATTGCAGTTCAGTGTTTCTATAAAAGGTAGACTGAAAGGGCTTGTACTAAAACTTTCGTGACATTTTGAAAATATTATTGCTTTTAGCTCAGTTGCATCATCATCATATATATTGTGAAACATATTTCAAAAACAATATTTCACTATCTATATGGCCATGGGGTGCTCATTCCACGATTTTATGCACTAATTAATTCCTTAATTAGTACTACTACAATTCAACTTTTAATACTGCGACGCAAAGTTGTACCAATCCCGGATATTTTAGGTTACCTACCACACTTTGTAAGAACCTTTTGATTCAGGTAAAATATATATGACTGAAGTAAACAAATGGATGTTGAGTCGTATAAAATGTTTTGCATGTTAACCTAGTTTTTCTTTTACTGTTTTGTTGAAATTAAATTCCTATTCTTGGTACCTGATAATAAAAATGGATTGTACAAACAATAAAAAAAACTGTACAGTATAGTGACTTGCTTCAGGGCAAAAATGGCGCCCGTTGCTAAAACAATGCGAAAAATATATTGTCAATTTAGCAGTTGAAACCGGTTCGAAACATTATTTTTGCTCCCCAGAACTGAACCGAACACTGTGAACCCGAACTAAACCGATAAAAACCTCAGTTTGACACTCTGCTACAGGAGGCTATTAACTGACCCATATCATACTCAGATCCTATATCATAACATTAGTAAAGTGCAGCGATACAATGACAAAAAAAAGTGATGAATGCAAAATGTTACATTATACTTTATTCTAAATGGACAGATGATCAGAGAGAAAAGGTAAGGGTGCAGGCGAGCTGGTGAATATTAACCGTGTTGGATTAACCTGAGACTGGGGTAGAGAAGAAATATCAAAATGTAGAAGAGAGGAAATAGACGACGTTGAGACGTCGTCATGTCTATTTTTTGTCTTTTTTATGTTTTGATGTTTCTCCTCTACCCCTGTGTCAGGCTAATCCAACACGGTAAGATGATGAATGGAAAAATATATTCCAGTGTGGAAGAATTGAAAAATGCTATCGCATCTACGTAATTGAAGACGGCTAGCTTCCAAAGTAAAGTAATTCTATTACACTGAGAATAATGCATAACATTATCTTGTGCGTTAGTAGTTCTAACTGTAATTTAACTACTTTTGGAGTGAGGTAGCTATAGTCGGTGACAGGTCAAGAACGAAGCGGAAGCTCCTCCCACCCCTTTCCACTTTAGTAGAGCAAACGGTGGAGAGGACCTCCTCTCCACCGTTTGCTCTACTAAAGTGGAAAGGGGTGGGAGGAGCTTCCGCTTCGTTCTTGACCTGTCACCGACTATAGATTAGTAATCAAATTACATTTTCCAAAAGTGAATAAATTTCCCACCAAATTTAATTTCCGGTTCTAAAGGGAAATTATGTGGTTGGTGCCGTGTACGAGTAGAGCTGTTCAGGAGAAACAGAAAAAGAGGAAATGCGGAAGTCATTAATCAAAATATTGCAACAATGTGCGTGCGGCGGAACTGGCCTCCAAAATTTCCTAAACTGTCTGCCATCTTTCTTCAGCTTTTCTTTCGCAGTGTCCCAGACTTTGATAAAACGAGAGCACAATTCCGATGGGCCCCGAAGCTACACCGACAAACAGGATAAGGGCAGCAACAGAACGACCCGACGAAAACTGGGCTTTCCGTCAGGACCGACACGATGGCCACAGTCGGCTAGTGGTACGCTGCCCGCGATGGAAGGCCCGGCGGGGACGCAGTTCCCGCAGTCATCCGACGAATCGCCTCGCCAACCAGACCAAATGTCATCGACCGCGATGAATGAACGGCACAATGGAGTCGGGAGTTACTCGGCAAATCACGATTTGCAGATTACACTTTACCGCCCCCCGCAGAGCTCTTGTTTACATGCCAGAGAGATTCTTCTCTTCCACGAATTGGGGAAATTTAAAGGCACGGGACCCTCGTCAGCTGCTTATCCGCCGAACAGCGCTGTGCCACTACGAGGTCGTCTCAGGCGCGACTTACCGCGTACAGACAGTCCATCGCACTCCTCCGGGCTCCTGAGGCAGATCGTTGACGTATTTGACACAGATACAGTTCACACACTGCCTTTACACCGCTACTTCGACTGACGGCAGCCTCTCCGGCCTCCCTGACAGGCTGATACCCTTCCGATTTCTACAAAAAAGAAATAAAAAACAAGAAGCGAAAAAACAACAAAAATAACAACGAGTAGAACAGAGTAGATTCTTACTCTTGCCCCCTCTTGGTGCGAGAGAGAACTTACATTACCGTTTTATTAAGTTTAACTTGATTCTTTGAAACATTCTGTTTCACCTGTAAAGCAAAAACAAACTACACAGTAGCTAGTACTTGCGGAAATATTTTTTGATTAAATTGACGTTTTGCTATTTTGTTTCGTTGATTTAACAAAGGTGGCTTTTTTTATTATTATGGGTGTTTGCCCAAGTACGGCCTTTTTTCTCTGCTTCCGAGTCTCCTGAGCCAAATAAATGAAATGAAATAAACACTTTTTCTTCTTGCTGTTATTTATGACCTTTATGACGAAACCCGCCGCCCGTTAGGGGAGATTTGGCGCTGTCGTTTGGAATTGGAGTCCCAGTGGGTTGACTTGGCAACCAAAACTGCCCCCGTCTGCTTCCGCCGGCCAGCCGCGCCATTCATCGAGTTTCGAGTGATGGCAGCTTCCATCGAAATGAAAACGAGAACGCTGGAGGCCGAGAAACTCAAGAAATACGACAGACAGCTCAGGTGAGCGTGAGCTGCACTTCGTGGATTTATCACAAATTCCTATAGCTCCCGAATGTGCGTCAGCGTTGATGCTTCACGGGCCCGTAGCTCTGGCCCGAAGGGGTTTTGCTTTTACGCGCATACACAAATCATTTTACGGACAGGAGTACGCGTGAACCGGAGATACTCTTTACGCCCAGTGAATCTTCACGAACCTTTGGATTAATCTGGGCACAGTTGTTCGGCATCGACATGTATGGACGATCGACGGATTTGTAGGGCTCTGGGGTGACTCACGGGACAGGCCGCTCTCGAAGCTGGCCACGTCTGCCTCATCAATGCCACGGCCACTGGGGACAGAAGTCCTGAAGAGTGTCGCGCTTGCTGGTGAGGCCCGCGAGCTTGGTGTCCGCAGGCAAATCGGCTCTGCCCTGCTGGAAGCCCCGCAACGTCACCTGGCATTAGAAAGTGCCGTATGCCTTCTGCTTCACTGTTAATCTAGGTTCCCGTCTGACAGGTATATCACACATGGCGCAGTGAGCTTCAGTGCAGCATGGCACCAATGGGCGCAGCTTGGCGTTTGCTTAGTAGGAACATTACAGAGAGCTTCAGCAATCTGGGAGTGAGAACTAAATTTATATCTCAAGTAAAGCCGACTTTAGAAATTTAACCTCGTGGAGAACCAATGTGCATAACACCACCTACGTACACAATTCCGACTTTGGCTCATTGGTGCCATTGCAGTGAAGCTGAAACTCCAAGGAATGGGTAGTTTTATGCAGGTGATGCCAACTTTACGCTAGTTCTTAAGCAACCTCAGTTTTTGAGAACATATCACAGGTTTGGCCCTTTGTACTACAGTGAAACCCGTTTAGAATGAACTCACATGCAGCGAATTATTGTCGATATCGAACTCACGGAAAATTTAAATAGAAATGCATGTAAAAAGTACTTTTTATAACGAACAACATTTTGGCTATATCAAACTTTTCCTTCCGGGAAGGCTGCCAAAAATGCGCAAAGAGTCATCTTCTAGCCTGTCCCTTCCCCCCCCCCCCAAAAAAAAAAGTGGGAAAGAAAGAAAATTCTAGAAGCTCAAGTTGTGAACAAAATTGAGCGAAGAGAAGCAATTCAAAAGGAGAGATAAGCTAAAAACAAAACATCTGCACTTAAAAAAAAAAATATATATATATATATATATATATATATATATATATATATATATATATATATACATACATGTATATTTCCAGCGCGGTGTTACAAGGCGGAAGCGAAGAGGTGAGAAAGGAAGAGAAGCTCTTGGGCCTTTACAAGTAACGCAACGCATCGGTGAAGTTCAGATTGTATATGCTATATCGAATTGCTATATCGAACTGGTCGTAGCGTTTCCTGCTGTTCGTTATAAATCGGTTTGACTGTAATATCATGAAGATTGAGTTGACTTTGTGGAGTCTTTGCTTAGACGATCAGGCAATCCTATACAAAATTAGTGAGGAGTGTGATTTAGATCATTGGAGAAACGCACAGGTTTGCAAAACTTGGTAATGAACTTAGTGCTCAGTTCAATTGGGAGAAATTGTTCTACCAATCCACAATATAGTTTGGCATCAAAATACACCTTATTTTGTCTCACCTTTTATGTTCAAAGTGTAAATTTGTGATGAAATTCCACATTGAAGTTTTAGTGAATGTCCATTGATTATATGCATGTTAGTTTATAGGTTGAAATTAACATAAGAGCGCCATGCTTTTTTCAACGAGTGAAATTTGAAGCAACCCGCACCTGCACCGCTCCACGAGCACTTCTGCCCTCTATGGAAACAAAACAACTATAAAAAGAATGAAGTGCTAAAGAAATGTTTTGAGGGGTGGCACCACCCAATCCAGCAAAAAATACCATAAAAGTAAGGTTTAACCGAGAGCGGAGTTGTGTGTCAGGCGACGTCCGACAACATACCGGGAATGGATTTGTCCAGTCGGGCGACCCATGACCTCAGAGGGGTAATTTGGAATGGCAATAACACGGTGGACATGCTCAGAGCATCTTTTCAAATAAAATTATTATGGTGCATGACTTTTCTTGTTGTTGAACACGTCTTCATCTCAGATCTCAGTCGTGACTTCATTCTTTTCTCAGATCTCAGAAAACGGGGCGTGTTGAACTGTTGCATTTTTAGGAGGGTAAAAGCCCACGTGACGATTGTAACCCTGTCTAGGATGTAGGTTGCGCTCATAGAGAAGACAGTCTTAAAAAACAATTTAGTGCCTCTTTAAAGATGGACTGGTGCTTAGGGTGTTGCAGTGAGAACTTCGAGTAACGAGAAAACTTGAGTAATGTCACATTGGATGATTGCAGCCATGCGTATGGACGACTGGCACACCCGCAAGTGTTTTGTGGTTGTTTGTTTGCCTCGGTTTTTTGTTGCTTCAGCGAGGCCACACCTCCCAGTTGTTCATTTCTTCTTTCTCATTTGCCTGTCAGGTATTGGCGCATTTACCATCGTCGACGGCAACCAAGTCACTGCCGAAGACGTCGGAAGTAAGTAAGATGCATTTGGTCGGTCGTCTTGAATCGAAGTTGCATCGGTACAATTGTACCCTCTGGATGACCGCATTTTAAAGGGTTTTTCCTCTTTGCAGCTTCTTTCTTGATAAGGATAGCATCGGCAAGGTAAGATCTGCCCAGCTCACGTTGCTCTCAATCTTGCATTCAAATGCAAACGAAATTCTAGCGCTTTTTCTATTGTTTAAATGTCAACCACGTTCTGGCAGCACCGCAGACACCAATTTCTTGCTCGTAAAGACACCAAAACAATATTTAAAACAAATAAACCGAATGCCATTACGTCAAACTACCCATTAAAACAGCGCACGGGAGTGCGGAGGCAAGCCACGTTCGTTCGAGCCCCGTCCAAGTTGGCGGAACCGGATTTCCCTTCTCTCCCGTGCCTATTCAACTCCCGCGAGGTGTCTCGAATGGCCAGGTTGTAACGCGTTCACGCCACCGATCGGTGAGGTCCACACTGGCTTCCCCGTAGCATTGCACGTGAAGGAAAAACGACGGCACCAACGCGCCCTGGGCGCTCCCAAGGCATTCAGTTTGGAACGAAAAATATAGCCGTCCGTTCAAATTGCAATCATGCGATTGTCGTTAGCATATTTCGTTGATCATGTTTAACTTATTTCTGAACATGAGAAGCTATATTTTAATTTCATTCTCACTAAGTTTTATTTTTTGTCAACACTTTCCAGCCAAGAGCTCAGACTGCTACCAAATTGCTTCTGGAGCTCAATCCTGATGTTCAGGGAGACTTTGTGGATGAGTCAGTTCATGACTGCACTCTCAAACTTATCAGTTGCATGCCAGTCTCTTTTTTTTTTTTTAATTTAAGTGTGGCAGTTTTTTTATTGCATATCATATTTCCCGGACTATAGGGTGAAGATCCGTGAAGCAAATTTCGACTGAAAAAAATTTTGCTTAGGTTGTCGGCACCGAATATTTAGTCAGCACGTATAAGCTGTCTCATACGCAGCAAACTTTGACATATCCCTGCTTTATTAGGAGAAGGACGCTTTGTATCGCGTTGTAAATCATCAGTAACATACTCTGTCATTCACAAACTTTCTCAAGTCTTGTCATAACGAACAGTCCGGAAAGCAAATCCTTGGATGATCCAAGTCTGTAGATAGTTGGCACCATGTAAACTGGACACCCTTCAACGTAAATAGTTCACATACTATTGTCCTGAAAACATCGTAGTAATTTAGATACATTTTCGTATCTACCCTAAAATCCTGAAATAGCGCTCCTCCAAATTTTAGGTAATCATGCAAAACAGGGATGGACGCTCCTTAAGTACACAATATGTAAAGATATATCTTTTCGCATATTTTCTGTGTATTTAAAATCGAGGTGGGTGCTTATTGTGAAACAGGCGGATGCTACGGTATTTTACGGTAATCAATAGTTACGGGTTTCACCAGCTTAAGCGTACCGCCGTTATTTTTGCAGATAAAACGGGACTCGGTTGCCAATTTTAGCTCTACAGATGCCACAATACTGTACAGCCGACTAGTCAAGCTGTATCACGCTTTTTTCCAAAGCCCCCACCAACACTGTACCTTCTGTTGGAAATAAACCTATTATTATTACTTAAAATATATGTATTAGCATGCTACAAAGGGGTTAAAGCGATTCAAATACAACACAATCAGCGTTGCCTAGCTACGAGTTCAAAGTAATGCGGAACAGCGTCGTTCGTCACTGCAGGTCACTAGTACCAGGCAGCTTTTTGCGTTTGTGTAGCTCTGCACACAATAATTCAGTTTATAGGGAAAAGAACAGTGGACGTCCTACAGGTGTCTTAAACGACTAGACTCCCGAGCACCTCCTGGAACACAATCCACGCTTCTTCTCCAAGTTCTCGGTCGTGGTTGCCACCGGACTCCAAGGAGAAGTGAGTTCCAAACGAAAGTTGAGCGGTAAATTTTTGGAAGACCATCATAGCCCTATTTATTGCACCAATGATGCATCATTGTGTCACCACTAAGAAAATTGTAGCGACATTCCAACCTGAGGATATTTAGATTTAAGGTAACGAATGTCATTTGACGCTGCGAGGTAGTTACTGGCATTTTTAGCGAAACTATTGTCTAATCTGGGATGAATTCAACGTGCGAAAATATATCTTGTACATCCGTATCCGCCAGCCGCGAGGCAATTACGGCGCAGTCAGGTGCTGGGCTCTTGTAGAAACCCGGTGGAGGTTGAGGTGTCACTTGCCAGCAGCGTCCTGGTTCACGGTCCTGGCGTCTAGTGTGACCGTGCGTGATCTTCTAGGGTCTGTCTCATTCGTGCGGGAGATTGCCATCGTTGCGTCGAACCAAGCATTTTTGACGTCCAAAAGCCTTTGCAAATCTGGAAAGTTAGACGTTTTTGTATCTCATCATTCCCATAGACTCAAAATCTCGAGAAACCCGAAATTCTTGGGTCTGTAGTTCTTTGTTTATACGTTTGGAGTTTACGTTACCTTACGTTTTAAGATTGATAAAAAAAAAAAAATTCTAACAAAAATGTTTTAATTGTTTGTTTTAAAGGGACACTGATACCACACCAAAAATGTTTTCTTCATTTTGCCAAGCAAATTCATTATGGTGTCAGAAGACTGCCCAATTAATATTTTGCTACAGAGTCACATATATCTTTTAATAAGGCCAGAAAACACAACTGCTCGAAACCGAAACCTCCGCACAGAGGTCAGAGAAATATAAAGGATGAGAGAGAGCCGGAAGTCACGTGGCTACACCCAACTGTACGCTTTTACTTTTTTTTTTCCGCGCAGCAGGCCGATTGCGTTGCGAGAACCGTTTGTTGCGCGATTCCTTTGCAGTTACGTTTGTTCCGCTTGGAAATGTTGGAAGAGTTGGAAATGAGTAGTAAGTGTCCGTGGTGAATTCCTGGGACCAGCTCCGAAAAGAATATCCCCAAGATGTTGCGTGAAGAGCTGTGGGGATCGGTGGCCGAGTGGGCTAGCGCACACCAGCTCGGAGCACGTGGAGCGAAACCTCGCGCTCCACGTGCCATGAAATCCCATTCCATTTAGTTCAGCGACGTATAGTCCACAACATTTGTTTTTTTCAGTGATAGTTGTAAAAAAGAAAATGCTAAATATCAAAAAATGGAAAAAAATTGCGGTGGCTTAACTTGGCTATGCCAGGATTTGCGTAGCTTGAGCTTGTGCGCACAAATGAAGGCGCTATCAAGCGGCTCCGTTGCAGCGTCTGACTTGGCTACTGTGCAACGGAGGCGGACAGCTGGGCACGCGGCGGCGGCGGTGCGTCTGCTGCGGCTATGACGTCTCGAATCGCGAAGACCGGCAAGGCGCATGCGGTGGCGCGGAGCCGCGGCGGTGGCGGCTCCGGCACGCCAGCTGTGCGCCGTGTGACTTCACTGCTCCTCGCGCAGCACGGAGCACGGCTCATTTTGAGAGCCACGCGAAATTGCTCAACCTCAACCAGTGTAGCTCACGCTACAAAAAGAAAAAAAGGTTACGCCTACACTAGGGATGGAACTTGGGCCTGCTGCGTGTGAAGCGGACATCTTTACACTGAGCTACTGGGGGAACTCTTCGTGATAATGCAGCCGGTATACTCTAGGCCGGAAAGTTTGCTGTCGATTTCCCTCCAGCAAAGGCACCCCCGGCTCGAAGTCGGACAGCACCACGCATTTGCCGCATTTGCACCTAGTAAAGAAATCGTACATGTGCATATTCAACTCGAAAGTATGCACTTTGTGCTTGACATTTGCGCGAGCGACGTCTTCAGCCACGAGAAGGGCAACGGTTTAGTGACGTCTTTGTGCAGTCGGCTTGCTGGTCGGGCGTGTCGTACGGGATGAGTATCAGTTCCTTTGATCAATCCGAAATTTCTCTTTAGTAGGGAGACAGATTCGTTGGTACTGCGAATGACAGTTCTGAAGTAGAGGTCCCACGTCTGTCGTCTGCTGCCATCGCCGTCCAGTCCGCGAGACCCACGATACGCGATATGACGCACAGTTGAGAATTCTGCAGTGAACGCACAGAATGTTTCCGGTTCTCTGTGCAACTTTGTTTTCCAATCAACATATTTGCAGCTTTTTGGAAGCCACAAAAAACGGGTTTCAGTATTTTTTTCTATTTTTAATATTGAGTGTGTGCTTTCAATGACCCACAACTTTGATTAAATTTGGTGGTTGTGTCTAAACCTTAGAAAACGGCCCGTGACCACGGAGAAGAGAGTGAGCGCGACTCAAACCGGCCAGTTCTTGATCAGTGGTTTTTGGCCAGAAAGAAAGCGATTTTCGAGCCGCAAATTCTATTCTGGGTAGTTGTGCTGTCATAGGTCACATACAACTAAAAACCTCGGCGAGCATAAATACCCTGTCAGTGTCCCTTTAAAGGGTAACTGCAAAGAAAAAAAAGTGTATTTTTAAACAGCCTAATTAGGACAAGCATGTCACAAAACAATTTTTCCGCCAAAAACAAATTTTTTTACAGCAATATTTATTGCGCAGGACTGATTTTAGTTTGCGGCTATTTCACCCGTTTTGAATCGCGCCTACAAAGTTGCTATTATACGTCACAGAGTTGCTGCTATACGTCCGGAGTGGCAGCGTATACCAGCCACTCCGCGGGCGTCGAAAAGAGCGGGAGTTTCAAATCGCGGAGAGAGTTGGGACTCCGACTAAATTCACGTCCTGTGGCCGTAAATATTGCTAGAAAAAATATGTTTTTCGCGGAAGATTTGTTTTGTGACATGCTTGTCCCAATTAGACTGTTTTAAAAACACTCTTTTTCTTTGCAGTTACCCTTTAAGACAGACTTAGGGGACACACCCCTAGAGGGGTCAACTTTTGAACCCTTGTCTTAAAATTAATTAAATTCACAGGGTAGGCTGGTGGTCATGCTGAGGGTGTATAACAAAAGTTCAGAGGCCAGATTCACGAAACGAACTTACGCCAAAAATAGTGCGTAAGACAAAACTTAAGAACAAATTCGTATTCACGAAACGCAAATTTTCGTAAAGTTTTGCGCCAGGTTACGACGAATACTCTACGACAGCTCCGAAGCTGTCTTACGCACTATCTACGATCAAATCAGCATGGCCGACAGCGTCGCTCAGTTGAGCTCAGTTACTTGTTCACCGACGACCAACGGACGTTTATTTTTCTACGTGCGCCTCTCACGCGTCCCGACTTCAAGCAGTAAGCAAAAAGTAAAAGTACTTGAAACAGACCACGAAGAACAAGAACGCTGGATCCACAAACACCCAGGAATACTACAACTGCCGCGATTCGCCGACCGGCCGAGCGAGTTCGGCCGAAAGGCTTAGCACTCGGCGCAGCGGTGCTCTGACCGCTCTGACACTCCTTGGCCAAGACCGTCTGCCCACGACCGGCTGGCGTGCTGAATGGAATATGCCCGCGCGACCATTGTGAACCCTTCCTATTATAGTTTGATCGCTGACCTCAATTTTAGATTAAGAGGTCAATCTCTTCCTTTTCGTCATCTCCTTGTTTTCCGAGGCAGCGGTGACGAACAGCTGTTGTCGAAAAGAAGCTCTCATCGATTCTGCCTCTTTGTTGTGTGTGATATAAAGCTCAAATAAACGCCGTATGGATTACCTTCGCAACACGGTATGTAAACTTTTTTATTAGTATTCCATTTTGTATTCTGACACGACTGCATCTCACTGTCGATCGCTATAACAGTTCGTGGAGTCGCAATGCCGGTCCAACCTTTCTTTGCCGGGTGTCACGTCAGCATCGAGTTCCAATCGTAAAGGATCGGTCCCGAAGCGCTGATCAATTCGCGATCCAACAGCGCGAATCCAGCACTTCGATCAAACGCGCGCGTCCGCTCGAGTGTGAACAGGTATTACGTGGCTCTTGCTGTGTCAGCAAGAGCCACGTAAAAACACAAAAAAACGTTTGAACTACAAGAGTGTCTTTCGTAGTTCGAAACGTATCTTCTCTAACATCGGCTCGCTCCTGTATCTCAGAGGCCACGAAAAGCGCCGTGGCAATTTGTTTCCATCGACAGTACGCTGCGGCACTGACAAGGGCCGTCTTGCAACGGTGTTGACTTCGTAGCAATCGGCTCAGTAGCGGTCAGCGGAGGCGAGTTACGCATCCCGGCCTCGGCATTTCGGGCGTGTTCAAATGCGTGTTAGCGTCGGCATATCACTGCACGGACACGAACCCCAGACAAGCGGTGGCAGGAAGGCCGCCTGTGTTTGTTATGAAAAATCCCACGTGCTCCGGACGGCTCAGAACCATGCCGATGCTCTTTGGTTGTTCGTGCTGCCAAAGACGCAGTCGCTATAGCAGCAACACCAGGTGAGGTTCTAATTCTTCCAGTACGAGAACGTCACTTTCCTCCTCTCTGCAGATAACGCGTTCGTGAATCCCAATTTCTCCTCTTCTTACGATGTTCTTAACGAACTTCTTAGCTAGTTGTCGCAAACTAGGAAGCTCTTCGTGAATCTCGGCCTCTGATCTGTCGGTTAAATGAGGAGGAAATTAGAGTAGCTTCTATCAGCAACACGCCTACATTGTTTAGTTAATCTATCGTCGGAAAACTATCACGATATTCAAGATTTTTATTTGCTAGATATGTAGCAGAATGCATAGAGGATGTGGCTATGGAACGTTTTTTCTAAAAAGTCATTTATTTCTATAAATTTTCTCTTTTGCAAAATTTGTCAACTTTTTGGTCTTCTTTGTCTTCGACAAAATATCAACATTTTGTATAAAAGACATCTGTAAAGTGACAAAAACGTTCCATAGCCGCATTCCTTATTAAATTTTAATCAGGAAAAGGGAAGAACGAGCCTTCCCTGTTTTGCCATTATCAAACGATAAATTGACTAAAATGGAATTTATACCAAAAAGTGGAACAGAGAAAAATGTGTTCAAAGTGCTCCAAACCCTACCTTTTCTTTAGCTTTAGTTGACTGAAAATAATTTATAAAAATTAACTATGCAGTGTAAATTAATTAAACTTTTTGGGAATACTCTCTAGATGTTGGTGGATGTAAATATGCCATTTTTCAAAATTCAACTTTTTTGCAGAATTTTTTTTTCGTGCAGTGTCTCCCTTAAAATAAAATGCATTGGCTGAGATAAAAAAAAAAAAAAATGAATGCAACATTTGCGTCACGACAAGCAATTTGAATAGGTGCGCGAGTTGGTCCTCCTCTTTACTCTTGTCTCGCGCCTTTTCGCAGCTTGCGGAAATGCAAGAGTGTGCGCAAAGGTGTGTGCCGCTCCTCCACGTGCCCTCCGGCCAATGAGAAGCCGACAGACTGGCTTTGGTTCTGAAGTCACTGTTGTATCGGGAACAATGCAGTCAGGTTCAGCAGTGCATACCTGCCAAGTCTCCCATATTATCCGGGACACTCCCGAAATTTGACCATTTCAAGTACGATTTTACGGTTGACAGGAAAATCTCCAGAAAGCATAAATTAACACTCCCTCCCACACTTAAAGAGTTCTTGCCGTCCCAACAGACGGCAGCAATGATAGCGAGGTCCAGTTGTGTCTCGCTAGCATGAACGGTGTGCAACAAATGTAATGAAGTTGTCTTTATGTAAATTCATTGTCAATATTTCTTTAAAAAATGAGACGTTTACAATTCCTGCTAAGGACGAATTAGAGCCCAGCTCTTGAGGAGGAGGAAGGGGCATACCCTCCTAACCGTACCCTCTCTCCTGCTCCCCATGAATGTGCAATAATGTTTATTACGGGTACTGTATGTCTATAAAGCGGAGCAGTAAATTAGGAGCAACTTTCCCTTAAAAACATTTCAGCAACTGAGCACACTGTATGTTGCGCAATACGAGCGTGACATCTTAATGGCGACCGAGTACCAGTGTTGTGGTCCTTTCGAGCGAACAGTTTCAGTTTCGCAGTACGCTCCCGAAGCAAAACTTTGAAATCGGATAACAACAAAACTACAGTCGAACCCGGATATATCGAATTCAAATGAAATCGTAAATAGTTCAATATATCAATAATTTGATATACAAATATATGCTAAATTAAGCTCAAGTTGAAATTTCTTGGCGTCTCTGCTAATAGCTAAGGTCACGACAAAGGGAGCTTACTAAGTAGAGCATCCAAGAGCCGCTAAATTCAGTAGAACGTAGTTGGGAGAGGCCACAAACACTGCTGCGCCTACACGCATGCCTGGCCTGGACCTCCACACAGCATAAGTGACAAAACACAAAAATCATTTTGAAAAATTGAAAAAAAAAAAATGGAAAAGCGAGACGCATAAAAAGTTTCTTAATCTATAGCAAAAAGTTAAGCAAGCAACCAAAAAGAAAAGCTCACTAAATTCAAACAGCAAGAAAAAGAGGCAAAAAAAAAAAATGGGCAAAGCAATACTGGCAAAAGAAAAAGGTAAACAAAGATGAGGTGTTTGAAGTGCGGTTGCACAACCGTTGTTGTCAACACACTCGAATTGCCGAAGACTTGTTTTGCTTATTTTTATTGTGGGGCTCGGGAGTCGAGCGGCATCAGCAGTATTCGGGGTAAGGGCGCAGGCTACCGTTTCAACAGCGGGCACTCCCTGCTCTCTCTGCGTGCCCGCGCGCCCTTCCCCTTGCTTTTGCAGTCCTCCATTTTTTTTACAGTTCATTCTCTCTGCTCTTTTGCTGCGTATCTTTCTTCCCGCGTGTATGCAGGCCTGGCGGTCTGCCAGCCACTCAACGCGACCAATGTGCTAGCCACCCGCGCGATCGGATTGCGGGAAAAGCAACCGGCGGCTCGGCTTCTTTCGCTGTATCGAGTGTACCCCACCCCCATGGGAGTTTGATACAAAAAGACAACGCTCCTGTAATATTACATGTGATTTTCAAGGGGTTGTTCGGACTGTTTGATATTAACAATAATTCAATACTATCAACGGGCTCAACTGTATTCGCAATGCCAAAATAAAAGTATACCTTGGAAGTCAGGGATGTTGGCTCATTTAAAGCTGCCATAGCCTCAAATTCTAAAATATTGAGTGGAGTTACCCATAAGAGCAGTTTTGAGGGCCGAGAGATTTTTGGTCAGAGAGCCTTTGGATGGCTCTGGGACTTTCGCAACAACTATACCAACTTTCTACGTAATGTTTATCTGGGTTCGGTGAAGGTGATACTTCCACCAACAAACAGCGTCACTAAGTCAGGCAGCAACGCTTGCGAAGGACATCGTGAAAGGGATGACGTTGACGAGATGCCTTGGGAAGGTTTTGTTTGCTCAAGCAGACGTCCCTTGAAGGTACCGTTTGGGCATAAAGTCTGGAAAATAAAGTTGCAAATTGCAGTTTGGATCCGATTGGATCCGCTGACGGCTGCGGGGAGAGTATGCGGCAGCCAGTTGTGCGCAAATTCAGTCTTTAGGGTTCTGCCTATATGTGTGCGCAACGCCCGTGCCGACAATCCTGCAGCGTGTTAGAGTTGCGCAACTCGGCATTGTGCTGACGACACTCCGCACTTTCCGGTACCGCCGCAGGACCCTGCTGGACTTGTCCACGAAGCTGTGGGATGCTGGAGTGCCGTTGCTGGTGTGCCGCTCCTACGGGATGATTGGCTACATGAGGCTCCAGGTCAAGGAACACCCCGGTGAAGACCCGCTTTTCTTTTGTCTGGCCGAATGGCTCCAGTCGTTATATGGAGTCAGGGCCTGCACCTAAGGCCTACACGTTGCGAAGGCACCTCCTCCACTGACTCCCGTTTTGGGATCTATGCTTATTCTGAACATCAGTTGACCAAGGTGAAGGTATGTTTCGGTGTTTTTATTTAATCGAATCGGATTTGCGTTTCACTCTCCATTCTCATATGCTTCTCGTACGAAGGCACGGGCCAAAAATGGTAATGATAATCGTGATAATGCTCAATATTTTTCTTTTATGGGTTTCGCATGTATGAGGAAACCGAAAGCTGCTGTTGTTGCAGCTTGACTGGGTCCCAGCGCCTGACACGCTTTGTCAGGAAGACTGCTGCAGTAACAAAAGAATGCTCGAATAAAATACAGCCATTCACATTCTCGAAAGTCTAGATGCACTGTACACGCGTACGATTTGTGAAAAATCTTTTCATAACGAACAAATATCCCCGAAGGAAGCACATCGCGAAAATCAGACATTTGTAGTTAACGTTTCATTTGTTTTCCTAGTGTAGTTCATATTTTTTTTTTTTTTAGTTGATAAAGTCGCAGTGCCAAGGAGTATTAAGGCATGGAGTGCTTTTAACGGAAGCCCTAGTCCCAGAAGTCTGTCCATTCATCTATTCGTGCATTTCCTGCTAGCAAGAAATTCGTGTCGCGTGACCTATACCTTAATTTAGTTTTCCTGCTAGATTTAGCGGGAAATTTGGCGTCATGTGACCTAAACAGCTTTTTATAGCGAGTTTGTTTCACTGCTCTGGTTGCTGCATAGATACTTCATTTTGGCCGGCACTCCATGCGTGCATGCACTCGCTGCATTGGGAGAATCGAGCTTGTCCAAGAATGCAATCCCGCCGCGCGTCACTCGGGCAAGAGCAGAAAACGGGTTCGTCTGCTTGTCATTCGCACTGAGCAGAACCGAGAATAAAGTGGATTTTATGCTAGAAATTGCGTCCCGCGGGCAACAAGATTGAATGTGAGGTTGAATTGCGAGTCTAGGCTATTTTGTACCGAAACCACTCGTTAAGTCATACTTTTGCAAGCTCCGATACATTTTATCTAGGTACGGTCGCCGACGTCTACCGGCGAGTAAAGAAAGGCTCAGGACAAACACTTCGGCTACCGCGAGATCTTTCTCATCATCCGTATACGGATGAAAGGTTGTTGCCAAAATACTGCCGATTCTGGACTTGCAGTGGGCATTTCTCGGTAAAGCTCGCAGCAGAACCTGCGACGTGTCCGATTAGCAGCAGAGAAAACTAAGCATAGTGATTTTAACCGAGGCTCGGGTAAAATCACCGTGTTTACATTTACCTACACCAGTTATTTTGCACCCTCGTTTTTTGTTCGAGAGCTCGATCTCTACACTCTCAATCGAGAATAAAAACGGACCCAGCCGTATGCAACCGAGGATCGAAATTGAATGTGCTACGAAACGCATTGCCGGAGACTCCAATGGACTAGTTCGAAGCACTTCGGTGGTTCACGCTTAAGCCTTATAAAGCTTCTGCGCAAGTAGTATCGACGATTTTTTCTCTGGTGTAAACAGTTATAAGAATCGAAAATCTATTGTCTTTTGTTACTTTTTACGGCTGTTTCGTTGTCAGCTTGCGGCATAAGCATATATTTGTTCGTAAAATATCTCCGGGACAGTCGAGTGGTCGTCCCAAATGTAAACGTTGCAGTGACCGCACTGTCTCAGCGCTCCCACCTGTCGCATTGCACACCAGTGCGCTAGTTTCGGTTTGAGGTCTGTGCTCTTACCACGATAGATGGCAACAGCGCCGGGCTCCACTCACTGCACCGTTTGTTCGGGATGGGTTCTCCGTGCGGCACTCCGCGAGTGCGATGCATTCTGGGAGGGAACTCTCACTGTGCCAGTGCGCCTGAAACGAACTCGCTATAGAAACTGCTCCTAGGTTGCCGTTACGTTGCTGGTGATGCAACTGGCGTGGCTCTCGCAGCCCCTAGTAGCTAAAAACATTCTGCACTTTTTCTGGGCTCTTGAAACCTACTCGGTGCTGCCTGCGATGTGCATTCCAAGTTTCCCGACCTTTCTTGGAAGTCGCCACTTTACTTTCTTTATTCACGCGACGTGCTCTTTTCGTGTTATTTTTCACCGTGAGGGCCAGTGCTCATAGCCTGAATGCTTCCTGCTCGGGCGTTTCGGGTCGGCATTTCATGAAAACGAACAAAGGAACACAGTCGAACGCCACGATGCGCGACCTTCAGAACAATGAAAACTGCCTTCCACCGAAATAATCCGCGAAGAGTCTTTGGCCTTTCCCGAAAATTCCTGATTGGGTTCATTCCTTCACTTTGGAAGTGTGCAAAAGCAAGGTCTCCCCATTCAGTGCCCCAAAGCGAGTTTCTCTTGGATTCCGTCAAATCGTAGTGGCTGTCGTCGACGCAGTTGACTGAATGTGCTGCGTCCCTTGAGATGTTTCTCAAATAAAACCCATTAAAGCACTAAATATGCTGGCATCGTGAAGATGCAAGCAATTTTGCGAGAAAGATAATCTTTTTTTTTTGTTGCTTAGTGCAATAAAAAGTATGCCTGCAATCGTTTAACGATGATGTTTTATTAAAACTATACTACATGTAGCATGATGAAGTTCCTCAGATAATTTCTTTCTTTATAATCTGTACAAATCGTGCTTTCTGTTGCGCACAAACTCAACGAAAGTAGCTCGTATTTTGTTTCTACTCTCACAGGTAGTGCTCTCTCAATGGCCTCTGGACAGTACATGTGCGGTGAAAAACAAAAATCAAAAGAAAAGCAATTGTTTTTCTGCCGGAAGTATCCGCAATTGCGCCTATGTAGGCTTCCGCCTAGCAAATTACGGCCCACTCGGCTAGGGTTAGCAAGTACACCGTGGAGAGCCTCAGACCCAGCGAGTGTGTTTGGATAACTTCTCTCATCCCTGGTCTCGGGTCTTTCTTTACAGGTCACTGCCAATTTGATTTTAGTGACGTAGAAGCGTAGTGAGTAGAAATGTTCCTCACACCATGGTGGATGCTTCCGATTTTATTTCGTCGGCAATATTCCGTAGAGTGGGTTCCATTTGAATGCTAGAGTTTATGTTTCCAACAAAGGAAACTTGGACTCTAGAAGGATGCACGAAAGAAGCATTGAACGCTATTCGAAGAACCTTTTAGGGATAATGGAAGTTTCGTCGTTCGGCCCCAAACTGGGTTACATGTAGTGAGTACAAAAATAATTTTAGTGAATCAAGCTTGGTAATTGTCATTGGCCTTCTCACCGTGATTGCATAGCCGCACGCATCCCTTTTCTGCCTCGGACAGCTGTCTGAAAGTTTTTCTAACTTGGACTTAAAACATCTTTCTAAAACTGCAAACACTTTTCCAAAATATTAGCGCGGGACCGCAGCTTTTGTTGAAGGGGCGTCGGTTTCTGCGGCAGTACCGAAGAAGGAAAAATACACGAGCGCCCGGTGGTGTTAGAGCGGATGCCTGATGGGGGGCGGCCGTGCAGTGGTGGAGACGCACCCGGACAACGCCCTGGATGACCTGCGGCTGGACCGGCCCTTCCCTGCGCTCCGGGCGTTGGTGGATGCCACGCAGATGGAGACGCTGGGCGACAGGGACCACAGCCACACCCCTACGTCGTGCTGCTCCTCAAGGCGCTGGACCAGTGGCGGGCCCTGGTACGCAGCCCCTAAGGGATAGAGCGGCTCATTGCACGCGTCACATGTCCTCGACATGTCCTTCCTCCCGACGATGACATTGTCCGCCGACGTTCCGGCGGACGTTTGCTCTGCCGTGGCTCGCTCCTGGCTCGACGGGAAGCGTGCGTGAGCAAGAAGTCGCGATGCTGGCGCCTCTGGCGGCATGATTGCCAACTTCGTCTAAATAACAGTGAAGCTGTTTATGGCTAAAGTTCTGTGGATTTTTCGTGTGGGGTGACTAAAAACTGAACGCTCACGCCACTGCACGTGCATGCCTTCCTTATATAAAAGGTTTGAAGTAAATAACCAAAATAAAGCGTTGACAAACGCGCATGTAAGATTCCATTTGTTTTAGCTTTTGCTTTAGAACAGTTACTGCTGCAGACGCCGGTGCATGGGTGCGTGGAACACCATTCCCTGCATTCTCCTTGATGCTTGGGTAATTTAGCAATAGGTCTATTCACTAGCACCATTTTCAAAATCAGTAGACTCTCAGGTAGATAATAAAGGTTTCTCAAAAGTTTGCCGCTGTGGAACCCGCGTCGGCTAATGTTTACACTCCTACCGCCCTCTCTTTGTCCTCGTTCCAAGCGCTTGCATGTCTAGTTTACTTTCCTTCTGCTCTCTTGGGGGGCAGTCCCGTCGCGCGTGTCTACTTTCCACCGGGTGGCGTACTGTTGCGTGTCTAGTCTTCCCGGCTCCTTGGGGCAAGTCTGTGTCCTGTGCTAAACAGCTTCGCTGGTCATCCACCTTCACAGGGTGGAATGGCTCATGATTTGTTTTCCAGACCATGTCGGCGACGTCGGGAGCTAAAAGTTGCGAGAAAACATTGCAAAATAGTAGGATGGCGACTACTGTGATAAGACAGAACGAGCATCTTGTACTCTGCATGAGATTGCTCACTTATCGTGTCTGCCGCATGCATGCCTTCGTTCCGCCTCTCACCGGCGCACGCACGTCAAGCTTCACCGCTTTGCACCGGAGTGCTAGGAGCAGCGGCTGTCACGAGTGAGCTTGGAGCCGTATATGAGAGAGTTTGGCCATTCATTGAAAGCTGTAGGAGGCAAGTGAGGAGGTGCCATTGGCCAAAGTGGGCTGGGCGTGTTCCAGGGTGCGTTCACAAAATGAAAATGTGGCCAACCGGAAGCTCGCGACCCTGGCGGCGATCGTGAGAAACGAGATTAATAAGTGCGTCAGAGTAACGCTCGGTGACTGAAAATATGGTGCACGTGATGTTTTGATCGCTGCACGTAATCCGTACGCTGGGTGCCGAGGGCGGGGCATTTTCCGTCTGAGCAAAACAGGGTTTGAGCGGCGCATTTGTTTCTTCCACCTTATTGCTCGATCATAATTGAAACGTAACATGAACCACATTTTTAACCATAAAGAATTACTACATTGAACTCTTACGCTCTTATTAAAAGTGTTTCTCGCTACCACCTGTAGGGGATTATATTCGGCTTCTGGTTGGCCAAGAGAGCATGTTCGCACCCCTCTTTACCTGCATCTGGTGCATGCCCTTGCTCTGTCCTCTCCTCCCATTGACCAAGCTCTCTCCATATACGGCTCTGGGTGAGCTCATGGGCTAGCTGCAATATGCTCGGAAATTAAGAGCAAAGGTCTACCTTTGCTCTTAATTGCCACTTCATTTTTGTTTTCGAAAAAATAGTGCAGTCCTTTTCAGTACCACCTAGGAAGACCACACGTCAAATATTACGACCTAGTTTTGTCTAAATGTTTCTTAAACGGTCCGGCAAACTTTGGAATGCGCAGAGTTGCCAAACTCGGCTGACTGTAGAGGGCAAATTGAGGCGCAGTCAACGGTGCGATCAAGGCCACGGTGTTGGCGAGGCCAACATTGGGCTAAAGGTCATCACCATTGCCTTTTTTTTTCAACTTTTCCGGGCAAGCGTAACGGGTGACGTCAGCAGCGTTTCGTCTCTGTGATTGGCGCAACACGCCTGCGAAGCGCACTTCTTGGGAGCCGTCTGGTTGTCCTGCCATTACCGCCGTCTCCTGCGTCACAGCCGCCGTTGTCTTGGAATTTTGTTCACACTATGTGCTCAGACTGATGCCGCAGTTGGGCAGACGATGTCGAATGTCGTAGACACGAAAACATGATAAAGATTGCGGTGCAGACGACACTTGCACCTGGCACACACCCGCCCCATTCCCGCCCGTGGTTGCGTAGAAGACCACCTGACATCTTGTACCTTTTATTTGTGCTTTTTAATGGGAGATCACGATTTTTCACTGTGAAATATGCATTACAAATTAAGAAAATATCTCTTAAATGGTGTCTGAAGTCACCAGGCTCGATCTAAAATGGACCGTAAAAATTGACGCCTGCAAGAAGCAATATAAACTTTTTTTCAAAGGTGTTTATCACAGGTCGTTTTTTCTTTTAAAATAACAAAGCGTAGCTCTTTTTCTGTAAAAAATGGGGCCAAAAACTTGCCAGGGTCAATGGCGGGCTACGACGCAAATGACTGAGTCTAGCAGTGGGGCGCATTTGGCGCACATATTGATAGATGGTGTCAGGAACTGTGTCGGAAGGTGTAGCCGACCAGGGAAAGTAAACAGACGACATGCAAACGAAATCCGTCGGCAGCAAAAACGCCGTCATTATGCAACCACTTTTCTGTTTTTTTTTTACTTTATGTTTCGATTTTATTGTTTACATTTTTTTCTAAACCAAACGTACACATGATAAAAAGATTATATTCGTTTTAGTCAATCATGTTCATCGCGAGCAGTCTCGATCGGGAGGAGGTGGTGCCATCTATTATAATGTGTGCCAAACATGCTCCGCCACACAACTCCGTCGTCTGCGTCGCTGCCCGCCGTTGACCCTTGCAAGTTTTTTGGCCCTACTTTTTTTACAGAAAGGGAGCTACAATTTGTAATTTTACAAGAAAAAACAGACCTGTGAAATACACCTTTGACGAAAAGTTTAGATTGCTTCGCGCAGGCTTTGATTTTTATGGTCCATTTGAGGTTGAGCCTGTTGACTTCAGACATCTTATATATCACCTCGTCTTCAAAACCTGAAAAGAAAATTATGCTTCGGTGGCTCACATTGTCTCGCGTCTAGCACACCTTTCGTTTGACTGATTGGCACCCTCTAAGGTATCACCAAAAAGTGGAAGAGTGTGGCTAGCAGATAGCTGCGGTGGCGTATTTCTCCTAGCAACCACAAAAAGCGCGCGATGCGAGCAAAAGAGCAATATGAGTATGGCTGTTGGCCGCTCTAGTCCCGCTGTAAACGAAGTGCCCTCCAATAGGCTGCTGCGAATCGACACAGTGGCGCACTGGGCACGCGTGCGTGTCGGAGAGCACCGAGCAGCTTGTTTTGTCGTCCACTCTGAGATCGGTGTCCGTGATTTTGACTCCCGGACAGTTTTGTTTCCCGTAAAGGAAGTTTATTTCTTTTGTCTTTTCACTGCAGCATCGAAGTTTTGTTGAATCCGTGATTGGCACGTGTCCGAGGGTCGGCTAGGAAACGTTTTAAACAACTTTTATAGTCTTTTTTTTTTTTTGCTATACAGTCGCCGACCGTTTTTTCGGACCCCGATAATTCGGTCTTGTTCGATATTTCGGACCTAATGGCGGAACCGTGACTTATTCCATAGAAATAGTGCATATTCACGACCAATGTTTCGGACAGCTTGAAGTCTGAAAGTTCAATTATTCGGACAAAATTGTCGCGAGCGATCAGCGGAAAACACTATCGGGAAGCGGCCATTTTGAATTCTATGTTGGCTGCAAATGGATTGGCTTGGTTTGGCAGCGCTACTTGAGTACTCCTGAGTCTATACCGCTAGGTGACGCTATGCTAGCTTTTTTTTCCATTTAGCTGGACGTCATCATCATCATCATTATCCTTGTGTTTGTTTGCTTTGTTTTTTTCCGTTCCTTCGCGTCGCCAGTCGCCATTTTGCGCTCGTGGATTTGCGCTTGTTATCTCGTTCGGACAGCGCTGGCTTAGACGTCATGGCCCCATCTGTTGTTCTGCCGCCGCGATGTGTCGTTAAGAAGCGTAGAAAGTACTCGACCATAACGCTAGAAAAGAAGGCAGTGATCTCAAGCTAACAGAAAGTTGCCGAACGCAAACGGAGGCGTAACCTGAAGCAAAGCACTATTTACGGCTTTTTTAAGCCCACTTGGAAGTAATAAAGGCAAGTCTGCAGATTTTTCGGACTGCTCTTATTATTCAGACATTTTTTGGTTCCTGCAAAGTCCGAATAATTGGTCGGGCGACTGTACTATTGAATTTGGATATATCAATTCAAAGGGGATTGTAGAAATACTTCGATATATCAATATTTTGAAATACAAATATATGTCAAAATTAAGCTCGAAGTTGAAATTTCCTGGCGGTCTCTGCAAATACCGAGGGTCGCACCAAATGGGAGCTTACCGAATAGAGCATGCAAGTGCGGCTAAATACAGTAGAGCGTAGTTGGCAGAGACCGCAAACACCGCTGCGCTTAGACACGCACCTGGCCAGGACCTCCACACAGCATAAGCGACAAAACTTGAAAATAATAAAAAAGGAAACAAAACGGAAAAGCGAGATGCATAAAAAAATCTCTTGATCCATAGAAAAAAGTTAAGTAAGCAACAAAAAAGAAACCTCACTAAAATCAAAAAGCAAATAAAGGCAAAAAAAAAATCGGCAAAGCAATAATCGCAAAAGAAAAAGGTAAACAAAGATAAGGTGTTCAAAGTGTGCAACAATTCGGAGGGGAGGGGACATCTTACCAACCACCGTAGGCAATGTGGCCGCAAACCTAAAATAAAATCGACAGTATTTCAAAAAAAAAAAAGGATAAAATTGATAGAGGGATTATTGATGTGTTTTATATCAAAAAGACTCATGGCAATTGCATTGGCACACAATCTATTTATTTACTTCAAAAAGAAGGGACGTTTCTGGGTGGCTGTTTCTAGGAGTGGTGATTGTTTGTGAAGTGCGATATATATGTGATGAGGACCTCTAATAAAAATCAGCTGAGAGTTAGTGCCTGTTCCGTTGTCTTCTTTAGCTCGGTTCGATTAACGTGCACTTCCTGCACCGGTGCAGAGAAGCGCATTGCGGTCTGCTTCTAGTCGTATCTCAACAGACATACTGGAAAGAGACTGCCCTCCCTTTTCTGCACTGGTGGAGGAGGTGCGGGTTATTCGAACGAAGCTTTTATCCTCGTTTTCTTTGTGTTTTTTAAACTTCTAGTTAGGATGGACCAACTAGGCTGGAAACAAGTTTGAATTGAAGTGACTGGTCTTTTTCTCTTCCAGAATGGAGACAGGCTGCCTACGACCTCTGCCGAGAAGGAGGAGTTGAGGACGCTGATCAAGAGAGGTTTGTGACTTTGTTACTCGAAAAGCCCAGGGGTGGAAAATTGCTAAACGAGCGAGTCATACTACTCTACCAATCACCATGGAAAGAGCCCTGTGGGAACCATCTGATGCTAAGGTCCTTACGCTTTGGTCGCCGATTTAAAAAGAAACAACCTTTACCTTTCTCTTAATTGTGTTTTGGTGGAGCATGCTCATTTGCGCTAATTTTGGTTTGCCACTAAACTTTGCGAGTGTGGTGGATGTAATTTGATTGGCACATGGTTTTGTTTGGTACGATTTCCAGGTGTAAGGGTGACAAAGAACGGGGCTGTTGACGGAGAAGAAAACTTCGAAGAAGCAGTCAGGGCCGTGAATAAGTCCCTCTGCCCTACACGGGTAGGTGTTAGAAGCCGACAGTTATTTCGGTCGGTCTTTGATTGCTTTCTTAATGATCTTGGAATGTGTCAAAAGCCTGGCTCTGACAGTGTGCTATCTTGGAACTGAGGTTTGGCTGGAAAGCTTTCTTTTCACTGGGAATACTTAAAGGCCTGGATCTGTAGGAAAACACCGACATATAGTGAAACCTCACTGATACGTTCCCGGCTTTTATGTTCAAAAGCGCCGGTCCCGCCGGGCTCCCGTAGGAACGCACGTATTAATTTCCTGCTTAGCATTGGCTTTCCCGGTTCTTACGTCCAAAAAGCTGCCGACAAAGTGCCGACGGCCGATTCGCACGACGGTCCGATTCACGGACGGATTGATCGTGTAACGACATGTCCGCGGATCATCCGCCTCCCAAGTGCATTCACACGGAGGGGGATATGAAGGTCAGCAAGCATAGACCAAAAGGGACCATGAAATAATCTTAGACAAATTTACTGGCTACACATAGTTTATGGGATCAAAAGAAAACTAGCATGTGAGATTAGGATGGAAAATTTTGGCAAATAAAAGCAGATAATATCTTACACTCTCTCCCTTGAATGCTGGCAACGAAGCTGAGTGTATGAATGGGGAGACTAATAAATGAGCTGCGGACAAAATTTCTGTAATGGGCGGTAGCTTGCGCCACCTAGCAAAGTAACCGCAACATCCGCAGTGTCGGAGTCTTTTCTTTCCTTTTTTTGAGCCTGTCAGTTGAATTTAGCTTCCGTATTAGATACAAGTAGTGTGTCACTCAAACTGTGCTCGCAAACGATGAAATTGTCTATGAATGCCTTCGGCGGAAATGACAGAGTTCAATATTCGGTTGCACAAGTCAAAGTGTCAACGAGAGCACAAGAGGTTTTTCCGCGAAGAATTTCATTAGGAATTTATATTACTTCGTTCCTATCTTTTTGTGTTCGCAGCCGAAATGTAAACCTACCATTTTGTACCGAGTAATTGCCACTCCTCCGCGGCCAGCGCCAAACCGCTACAGCCTTCGTTGGGCGAGTTCTCGTTTTGTTGCGTTCTGGCGTACGGAACAAGGCCCACACTTTTCCTATAGACCTTTCCAGCGGCAGTCTCGAACGAAGCGATTTTCAGCGCGCGCCCTGGTTTTGAGAGGGTACGTCAGTGTTGCCCGACTGCGCTGGGCTGTGGAGTTTCTCGTCAGTGGGCTGTGGCAGCCTGCGTAGGCCCACTTCCGGACGCTGGTACTACCGTATTTACCCGAAAATAGGTCGACCACGAAAATAGGTCGACCCCTATTTATTAAGCCCACCGAGAATAAAAAAAAAATAATTCAAACATAGGTCGACTTTTCTTTTTTTTGGGGGGGGGGGGAGGGGGAACAGGGGTAAAGTTTAGGCAAAAGAAACAAACCTTTATTTACACCACTCTCAGCTAAATCGCAGGGCGATGTCAAAGCTTAATCATCGTCAGAACTTCCGGACATGTCAGCTTCGTTGACATCCTCGCAAATTCGTAACAATACCGCACTGACACCGTTGTAAAATGACGACAAGAAGAAACCAAAGAAGCTGGAGAGAAGCGACAAAGAGCAAATAAGCAAATACAAAGACGCGAGCAACGCTGCAAGTACCGTGAGCAACACGCGAGCCGTCGAAAAACAACAAACTAAAATACCTCAGTTTTCTTTTTCTTTTTTTTTTTTTTGTGCGCGTTTGCGAGGGACAGGGATGGAGGGCAAAGTGCATGGCGCATCGCGTTCCTCTTCCTCTCCTTCCCCCTTGCCCAGCGAGGGAAGCGCTACAGGCGCGATGGCGAAACCCGATGACCGAGGGATGTGCGCGAGCGCGGCCACGGCTCTCGCGCATATCGGCTGCTGCTGTTTCGGTTGTTTTTGTGCATCAAAAGCTTTTTGAAACAAGAAGCCGCACGGCTGCTGCTGTTTCGGTTGTTTTTGTGCATCAAAAGCTTTTGAAACAAAGCCGCACGGCTCTACGCGACGGCTAGGTGATTGAAAGCGTCCATGCCCTCGGTAGGGTTTCAAAATTTGGTCGCGAATGTAGGTCGAAATTCTTTGGTCACGATTATAGGTCGACCCTTAATTTTTGACAACATTTCAGAAAAAAAGGTCGACCTATATTCGAATAAATACGGTATTTTTGGGAACAAAAACAAAGAAACGAAAAGTTGTTTTAGTGAGTCCATGTGCGACAGAACAAATGCAACTGGGATGTTTGTTTCATTTTATGTTGATCTTTTTACGGCACCATACACTCAGCCGTGTCAATCTACAAATGTCGTAACCGTCGAAAATATTTGACCACACAAGGTATCCGAACTGCATAGATATTCCCCGCCCACAACATGAAATGCAACGAGTCTCATCAATCGAACAACATATATTGTACGTACCCGATGGTGCCGCGTTATCCGAACAGGATTTGAGAAAGGTCTCAAATAACACAGCATATCCAATATACAGTGTCAACAACAGTCACTTCACGACGATCGGACGGAATCCGGCGTGTTTTGGGAACATGTAGAAGAGAGCTGCTTTTTTGCACAGCTTCAAAGCGAATGAACGTACCTGTCTATTCCGTCCCCACACCCCAGACCCGACGCTGTCAGCAATTTTTTGCGAAGACCCGGAACATAGCCAGGAAGGCTTTTCGGACATTATCTCAACGGAAATAATCCTCCAAGAACGTCGAACTGCCCGCGTCGCGGGCTGCTTGACGTTCGCTTTCTTTGTTCGTTTCCTGCGAAGGCCAAGTAGGCTACGAGCCCTAGTATTCCCTGGTTCTCACAGTGGAAGAGAACACACAAAGGGTAAGCATCATAAACAGGCAAATAAACTAAAAAAACTTCCAAGATAAGCCGTCGAACTCCGAATGCGCAATGCAGGTGAGGCGTCACGCTGACCGGGTTTCCACAGCTCAGGCAGGTGCCAGAAATTTCTGGCTGATAGGGGTCGCTCGATTCGCAAAATGGCGGCGGCCAGAGAGCTCTTTTGCAAAGGTCTATACCGAAACATTTAAGCTCGCTCAGTTGCGACATATCTATAGCAGTGGCATTGATCTCACAAGCGTCGCAATATTGAAAAGGGGAGTGGACATTTTTATGTCCACTCCCTCTTCAATGTATTATTACCTTGAGGGTATTTGAAATAAAAAAATAAATAAATAAATCCTACGAAGCAATCGGCGTTCATAGAAACCTTAGCAGGTGACTTCCTTGCGTTGAAACGTCGACACAAAAACGTTTTGACACAACGCGACGCTTAACGGATGCGGCTTCCTCGCTGGGCTGGGGGAATTTCCGTTTCCAGTAGAAAGGCATGCTTTACATTGTCCGGTTCCAACGTCTATGAAACACGTGATCTATGACACTCATAAATCTTGCCCGCTCATTCCAACCGCTGGAACGAACAACAATCTCGCGCTGCTTCTCCCTCCTCCTCCACTCGGTGGCTGTGCATGGCAACGCTCACTGAGTCTCGTCAGACAAACCCTTAGATTAAATGTTGCGCCGGTCTTCATAAAAACTTTAGCAGCTGGTCAGCATGTGCCAGTCCTGCTGGTCTTCCAGTGTTGTGGTCGTTCAAGTGATGGTCGTTCAGCCCCACTTTCCCCATCACCACAAATGGCCAAGAGCATCTCGGTGCCAATTTTTCCGCCACGCCCTTGCTGGCATCGCTCAGAGTTTTGCAGGTCGCGGAGCATTAGGTCACCGATCCTAAAGTTGCATTGTCATCGATTTCTGTTGTAGTAGCGGCTCTGCTGCTCTTGGGCTGTTCTCTGGTTCTCTAGCACAAACTTGTGTGCGTCTTGCAGCCTAGACGTCACCTCTGCCACGAAGTCGGGAGCTCGGCTGTCTGGTGTAGGAAGTTGACCAGGGTTTTGCTCCCGTGGCTTGCATAGCTGACACCCATAGCACAGAAAAGCTGGCGTGTACCCTGTGGTCACATTTTCGCAAGTTCTTATCGCAAACGAAACTTCAGGGATACATTGGTCCCAGTCACGATGGTCATTACAGTATGCCGTGGGGCACTGCTTTACTGTTGCACTGTGCCGCTCAACCGTCTGCCCTGCAGGGTGGTATGGTACCGTGTGGTGGTCTTTGATGCTGAGGCGCTTCATGACGTCCCTCCACAGGAAAGAAACGAAGACACTTCTGTTGTCACTAGATTTGCTTTTTGGAAAGTCACGCCGACAAAACAGCTCAATAATTTTTTCAGGATGGCCTTGCTGGTTGGGGCTCAAAGTGGAAATAGTTCAACAAACTTCGTCAACTTGTCAATGACCACTGGGAGATGTCTGTGATGGTGTTCTTATCTAGGCAATGGCCCAATGATGTCTGCACTCAGCTCTGCCTTAGGTTCTTCCACCCAGGTACTGTACATTAGTCCTCCCGGCCTTTGACGGCGAGGCTTCAGAGTTAGACAGGACGGGCAGAATCACACGTAACGTGAAACGTCGGACCTCACACCCATCCAAAAATACCTCTCAGCAACCCGCTTCAGTCTTAAAGTACCCCAAGTGTCCACTTAAAGAGTTGTCGTGCGACAACTGCAGTACCGTCTGGTGTATCTGTTTTAGAACCCAGATGAGTTTTCTTTCCCCTAAAACTTTATGTAGCTGTCCGTCATGGTCGATTTCTCAGCCCTCGGGAACATGTTGTATTCGATGTGCCTCTGTTTCGTCAGTCGGTATTGTTCGGTCTTGGAGGTAGCGATTTACCTCGGAGATTTCAGGATGTTTCTGATGTTCATCGGCTAGCTGGGGTGAAATGTCCGTCTCCTCCACTATGGCATTTTCCTCTAATTGTAGTCGGTGCTCTAGCTCCACAGTCTCTGTAGGGAACCGTCTGTTGGTTTTGGTGTCCAGTGCTTCTGACGGCGGTACCGTGACTGGAGCGGGGAACCTGCTCAAAGCATCAGCTGGGATGCTTGCTGCTCCTTGACGTTGTTGAGGCAATCAAAACCTTGCAAGCGTAGTACCCATCAACGTACCCTGCTTGAAGTCAGTGCCGTGGTGATCATCCGCTGGAGAGAAGCATGGTCGGTGTGTACCTCAAACTTGGTATGTTCCAAATACAGCCTGAACTTGTCGATGGCCCAGACTACGGCCAAACACTCCCATTCTTGCACGGTGTAGTTCCTTTCAGCTTCGTTGAGGGATTGACTAATAAATGACACTGGCCGCAGTTGTCCCTCCGTGTCCTGCAAGAGGACTGCTGCGATGCCGGTGCCGCTCGCGTCTGTCTCCATCACGGACGGTCGGTTGAGATCAGGGAGTGCAACCATCACCTTGTCTGCCAGCATGGTTTTGAGCTGCTGAAATGCCATTTCTTGCTGGTTGCTCCAATGCCAGGATACATTCTTCTGTAGAAGGATGATCAGAGGTTGGGCCACTTCAGAGAACTTTGGCAGGAAAGACCGGTAGTACACGGCCAGTCAAAGGAAAGGCTCGAATGCCCTTGACACTTTGTGGGGTTGGGAAGTCGCGTACAGCTGCAACTTTATCTGGATCAGGCCTGCACTTTACCAGTGAAATTATGTGCCCTTGAAACTTGAGTGACCGCCTGCAGGCTTGCGTCTTTGTCGGATTGATGGTAAGTTCAGCATGGGCGATCCTAGGCAAGACCACTTTAATATACCGCAAATGATCTTCAAATGAACTGGAGTATATTAGGACATCATCTAAGAAGGCCATACAAAATTGGTGCTTGATTCCCAGAAGTACCTTGTCCATGAGAGTTTGGAATGTGGCTGGTCCACCAGCCATGCCAAAAGGCATCCTTTTTAATTCAAATGTACCCAGGTGCTATATAAATGCAGTCTTGGGGATATCCTCATGGCGGACAGGAATCTGGAGGAAGCATCAGGACAGGTCGAAGCTTGTGAACCACTGAGCTCTGCCCAACTCTGCCAGTACTCCGGAACTGTGGGTACATCTGTTGGGGTACCCTGTTCACCTTCTGTGCATCTGTCACGGGCTCGCCGATCCTGTCGTAGTAACTGCTGATGACATGTATGAACTGCCTCAGGTTTTCCTCGGGGTGTTGAGTTCGTTTCCGCAGCTCTTCTTTCATTCGCTTTTTCTTGTACACCGGCACAAACTGACTCTGGAACGCGGTGACGAAGCTGCCCTGGCTTCTGAACTTCCCCACGAAGCGAAACCACAGCTTAGCACTTTCGTCGAGAACTGCAAGAACGACATGGCTGATGCGATCCTCTGGCTTGACTCTGTGGATTAGGCAGTAAGTCTCGAGCTTCTCTATGAACCCTTCTGGTGATTGTAGATCTCCAAAGCCAGTGATCCTGGGAGTTTGGGCGGAGATCCACAGGGCATGCATGGGATCTTGATCGGGCGCACCGTTGGTCGCAGGTGACGGCTGGCGTTGCCAACGGAGAGGCAATAAGGGCTGCAGAGCTAAGGCAGCTCAGGGTCGAGCTAACCTCCTGTAGGCTTGATGGGCGCTGCAATCAAGAGCTCACGAATGGAGGCGGCGATCTGTTCTCGATGGAGCACTGAACCATCCATTTGCTGCCTTATCGTACGGAGAAAGTTTGGCGGCACGAAAATCGGCCGATGGGACATCTTTCATCCCGGACGAGCCCCCAATTGTTAGGTTACAACATCTATGAAACACTTTATTCTATGACACCCGTAAATCATGCCCACTCATTCCATCTGCCGGAACCAGCAGCAACCCTGCACTGCTTCTTCCTCGTCCTCCACTTGGCGGCTGTGCGTGGCAACGCTCGCCGAGTCTAGTCGGACAAACCCATACCTTAAAACGTCACTGCCACGTGATTTCACATGTTGCTGGCCCAGTCCGGTCGAGTCGAGAAGGAAAGCGGACGCGAGTTTTTTTTTTTTTTTTGTGCAAAACTGGAGGCAATAAAACAAAAACTGATTTCTGCTCCAGGTTTCATGAACATTCAAGATTAATTGGGGTCTTCATTTGGAGAAAGCTGGAAAATCATTTTATGGTCCCTTTAACGACAGCACAGTGGCACCATCATCCAAGAGCTAATGCAACGTTCGTCGCTACGGTCACGGCGCTATTGCATTGATACAAAAATAATTGCGCATTGCTGTTAAGTGTCGCACAAGACACAACACCGCGAGAGGCTTAGTGCGAAAGGTCGATAGCTTTTCTAACCCCAGGCCGGAGTGTGGTCCTGCTCGAGGAGGGTCGAAGTAGAAGCAACGAGATTCCCTGGCTCGCTAAGGGGAATTTGCCCGTGTCCAACACTTTGATACACCGCAGATGCAAAAATGTGATCATCAGGCTTGCCGGATGAGAGGCTGGATGGATGTCTGGGACAGAGCACGGTGTGCTAGACGAGTTTTGACGGAAGCTTCTCAACACAAACCCGGAGGAGTACCGGAACCTGCAGCGTGTTGGCCAGGAAAAATTCTCGTAGCTTTCTTTACGCATGAAGCTACAGTGGCCTAGAAGAGGGTAGCGGGCTCACCACGCCTGCTTGCTGAGGCGGTTCATACTTAAATTGAGGGATGGTGCTCCGGTTGACTCCTCCTGAAACTTTCCCACATACACCCCCCCCCCATAGTTACGGCCCCACCCTTTTTGTTTTCTCGACCTTGAGTCTCCCATTGCCAAAAGAACTGGCGCCACCTGGCGGAAAACTGTGTTGGAGGTTGTACTTCTGTGATTGCGTGCGTATCAGCGCATCTGTGCGTTGGTGTTTTCTGCGTCAGATAACTGGGAAGATTCGGAAGAATCGCACACTCTGTGAAAGATTGCACGTTTAGGTTCTAAAGCGTTTGTGCCAAGAGGAACGCACGTCGGAACAGAACGCGACCCTTTCTCTAGGTGCCGCCACACGTGAGCAGACTGTTCCAAGACCCCGCCTGCCTCGACCTGGGCTCTGAGGTGAGTGGAAAAACGAGGCGTTTCGTCTCGCGGTGGTTTTGTGCAAATTTTTAATGCGTACGATTTTCTCTCTTTCGCGATTCTAGAGCGGGCCGTTTTGGATACTGTTACGGGCCTTGAAAGATTTCGTCGACAACGAAGGAGGAGGTAATGCCTTCCCGTTTCTCAGTAAGGCTGGCCTGCGCGCTGGCCTCCGGTCGCAACCGGCGCACGGTGCGACGAGAGGACGTGCCGGCGCCATTTGCGAGGTAGCCCAGAACTGCACTTAACCAGAGTGAAGTTTTCGCGCCATTTGCGAGATCAAATGTATCTATGAGAAACGGTCATTTATAACGTCATCACGAGTTTTTCGAGCTCGCGTCGAAAGAATGGTGCAGAAAAATAGTGAGACGTGTAGGCAAATGGTAGGTGGCCGCCTGACAGGCGATGCATACACTCTCTAGTAGGCAAGGGCTGCAGGAGGCCCTCCGTTTCGACTAGACGCGAGCGTGCGAGCTGGCCTTTGGATCAGGGAGGCGCGTTGTCTGCCAACACGTGCGACGATGTCCGTCTCTCCCCGTGCGCCCAGGGCTGCTGCCGGTCAGGGGGACCCTCCCGGACATGACGGCGGACACGGCAAGATACATCCAGCTCCTTGGCGTGTGAGTCCTCTCTCCCACTTCTCCGCGGCCGTCGGCGGCAAACTCCGAGGCACTCGGAGTCGCTCGAGGTTGTCCGTGTCCGGAGGTTCCGCGAGTCCGAAAAATTTGAAATCCCCGCAGTATACCATAAACGACTTTGTTTCGCGGGCTCCATGTTTCGCAAATGAAGCGCGGCATTTAGAAATATTTCGCGGGCTCAAATTTTTGCAAATTGGGGTGGTTTGGGGTGATATTTGCTACCATAGGGAAATTTGCGAAAATTAACCCCTCAGAAAAGTTAAGTCCTTTACAGTATACAGGGGGGGGGGAGAATTCTAGGACATGCTGAGGCTGCCTCCAAAATAGGCCGTAAAATTGACGCTTGCACGTAGCGGCCTCCAGTTTTCGCTAAAGGTGTATCTCAGTGGTGCATTTTACCTTGAGAAAATATGTGTTTTCTGGTCTAACGTTTTGCAGGCAGGAAGTAGCTTCCTGCCTGCAAAAAAATGAGACCAAGAAAGTTGCCAGGTAGTCTGGTTCCTGCGCCCATCTCCCAACAGGGGTAGGGACCAAATATCCGTAAGAAAGGGAAAGACGGAGGTAAAGAAATTATTGCGTCAAAATTACGTCATTGACCTCGGCGGACGTCGGATTACAAGCGTAAAGTGTACAACTCTTTAGATACAATGTGGCCGAGTAACTTGCAGCATGCACACATCAGCGATATAAGCCTATAATTTTCTGCAAAGTGTTTATCTCCAGATTTGTACACTTGTAGAACCCTCGCCATAAGCCACTCCGAAAGTACTTGATGTTGTTTTAATCTTGTGCTGTAAATAACGAAAAAATATTTGGAAACCCACTTCGCAGTAATATTTTAAAAATGTGTTGGGAATTTTGTCTGGTCCCACAAATATTTTTGTGTCAATCTCTAAAAGCAAAGGAAGAATGCCTCACTCATCATGCGGTGTGAATAAATTTGGGCAAGATTTCCTACCTGCCCACAGATGCATGAACTGAGACCATTTTTTACGTAGTGAACATACCGTAAAATCTCGTAAGGGCGCCCTCCCCGAGAGATCGCCCATCCCGTTTTTCTGGCTAAATATCTGTAGCATAAAATTCCGAAACATCGCCCACCTCCGATTCCCGTTGGACGTCAAGCGATGTCCAACGGGAATTGCACATCAACGGCGCGATCGACATTACCGGTGTGTCCGAGAAGCGAGTTCATAGCGGGTTCCCGCGTTTTTGTCTGTGATCTGCGCGCGATATCGGCTCGCGTAACACGCGAGTTGTTCCCGCGTGTATATTGCATCGTGAAATGCGAATCTGCTGCGTTCACAATTTGCGGTATCCGTTCCCGAGTTTGTAGCGGATTCCGCATGTTTTTGTCCGCGATGTGCGTGCGCGATATCGATTTTTAGCTGTAAGTAACACGCGCGAGTTGTTCCCGCGTGTATATTGCATCGTGGAATGCGTTTCTGTTGCGTCCGCGATCTGCGGTATTTGTTTCCGTGACGTGCAAGTTTGTAGCGTATTCCCGTGTTTTTGTCCGCGATCCGCGCGAGCGATATTGGTTTCGTGACAGGCAAGATTGTTGCGGGTTCCCGCGTTTTTATTGCACCATGAAACTTGAATCTGCTGCGTCCGCGATCTGCGGTATCCGTTCCCGTGAGATGCGATTCTCGGCGGGTTTCCGCGAGTCCTTCACACTGTGAAACTCGAATCTGATGCGTCGCCAACTTGCGGTATCCTTTTCCGTGACATAGCAGTTTGTAGCGAATCCTCGCGTGTTTATCGCATCGTGAAACGCGAATTTGCCGTGTCCATGATATCAGTTCCCGCGTCACGTGGTTTGTAGCGGGTGCCCTGGCGCTTACCATTAATTTTTTATAAAGTTTTGTTGTGACATCCCCCAAGATAGCCCACCCCATGTTTTTCACCATTTATCTCTTCATTCTGGGTGGGCGTCCTTACGGGATTTTACGGTAGTCCTTTTTTTTATTTTCGGAAAAGGCGTTGGTGCATTTATTATGGTGCAATCACTTGAGAGTTCAGAATTTGGGGAGAATGACCAGGCTTTCCGAACATTGTCTCTTCCCTCTCTGGCACTGTCCCGAGTTGCAGTTTCAGTAGGCATACCTACTAGTAGGTACAAACTGCTCTAAAGTAGGTAAAAGACTGGGAAGTCAGGACGGTGTGGACTCCGTGTTTCGCAAGATGACTGGGGAAGTTCTTTTGCGAGGTATGCGGAATATGCAAACGATTTTGTTATGCTTGTCGTTTGCGTCTCTCCAGCAAAACGAATAAGATGATCTACAAAGACGTAATCACAAGCCAAGATTTACGATAGCAGTACACATTCAATTCAAACAACTTTACGTAAAATAATTCGGAAGCCGAGAGAAAAAAAAATTTGTCGTCTAAAGCAGAATTTGGACGTCCGAAGGCTTCTGCGGACAGCTGTTACGTAATTTTACGTAAAAGGCTGTGTCTCAGTCGTGGACATTCGGTGCACCCGGTGCGAATCTCGAAGGCCTCCGGAGCGAAATGACGAGAACATGCCTGGACTCGTTTGTCGCTATGCGAACGCCCGATTGCCGGCAGCCAAATAGCATTCAGCTTGTGATCTTTCGGTGCGACATGGCTGCTGGAAGACTTCGCTGTCGCGATCACTCATTTTGCAGCACTTAGCAACGGTGCCGCTTTACAGAAACTGACATCTAAAAAAATCAACATTTGCATGCGCAAGCAAAAAAAGAAAAGCACGCTAAGAAAGCAAAGAGGAAAATGGAGGTAACAAACCGCGCTATGAAAGCCAAAACCCCGCGTCGCTTCCTATCACTATCACTGGTGACAGCTGCTAAGCACACACTACTTCACTTCAGGAAGTCTCACTTGGGTCAACACGAAACACTGATCACTTCGTCGAAACGACTAGTCGAGGTAGGCGAGCCAGGCGGGAGCAGAGACATCGGCGGCCATGAAAGAGTGGCGAAGCTTTTGTTTGTTATGGTATGAATCCAAACGGAAGTGCCCGTCTTGTAAACCTTTTTGTAAAAAAATAATAACTCTCATTACATGGGTTATTCTTTAAACATAAAAATATGCCGCTCAAAAGGAAATTGCAACTTATAACAAAGGTTTAACAACCAAGATCTAAGCTGTCAATCAAACTCTTAGCCAATGAGAAGTATAGCAGCCAACTGGTGCTAGACGTCACGGAACACCAACTTCGTGGCGTGCAATTTAAAACGGACCAAATAGCCCCAAACTAAAATCTGTCTCACGCAATAAATATTGCTGTAAAAGTTTTTTCTCGTGGAAAAATTGTTTTTTGACATGCTTGTCCTAATTAGGATGTTTAAAAAAACTTTTTTCTTTGCAGTTACCTTTTAAGTCACCAGCAATTATCATTTTGGATCCGTCTGTAACGTATTGTTGCAGATAATCATAAATAACCTCCAAGAAGGCTGTACGAGAATCAGGAGTCCTGTACACTGCACCAACTGCAAAAGAATGACCCCAAAACTTCAATCTGCACCACAAGCTTTCGGTATACGTATTTTCTCGCGTATTACCCTACATCAAAACTTTTAAAAAATCCAAGGCACAAGTAGGGTTGCGGGTAATACGCGAATTTGGACGCGAGTGTGGCTTCACGGCAGTACGCGCCGAGCCGCATGGTCGGTAGGGACGTAAATTTCCCAGAATCCCTCTTAGGCGTTACTTCCTAGGTACTTTCTCCCGTCTCTCCTTGTTTATCTTCTTTTTGGAGTTGCCATCTTTGCATTGTCAGCGCGCCAAAACGCTGGACTGGCCGCGCACCCACGAAGAGGGAACGAAGCAAGAGACGTCAATCTTGCCATCTTGGTCGTCCCATTCCGTTCGACATGAGCTGTGCTCGGCGGCAGTCCTTTACGGCGGAGCAGAAACTCAAAATACTCAGTATTGCCGAAGAGATCGGGAACCGTGCGGCAAGCCAAAAGTATGATGTCGATGAATCCTGTATACGCGAGTGGGGAGCAAAGAAGCAGGATCTTCAAAGTGCAAGCCATGACGGTCCGCGGTCTCAAGACTGGAGCCCACCCCCAGATCGAAGCCAAGCTGGTGGAGTTCATTGAGGAGGAGAGAGGCCGCGGCCCTGCGGTATCAACAGAGATGGCTCAGATCGAAGCTCTGAGGCTGGCAAGAGAAGACGCCATTCTGCGCGACCAGTTTTGTGCCAGCTGAGGGTGGTTTCACCGATTCTTGAAACGCCAAGAATTTTCCATCCGAAGGCGGACGACCTTATGCCAACGTTTTCCTGACGCCTACGAGGAGAAGTTAGTGAACTTCCAGTGCTACGTGATCGGGCTCCGAAAGCGACACGAGTACTTGTACTCGCAGATTGGTAACGCTGACCAAACTCCCGTGTACTTTGAAATGCCACTGGACATAACTCTTCAGAAAAAGGGCTCCAAGTCGGTGAGCATTTTGACGGGCGGCAACTCGAAACTGCGCTGCACAGTGATGTTGTGCGCGTTAGGCCCGCTTCAGACGGAGCAACTTTCTCAGCAATTTTGGTGTTGCTGGCGGGTTGTTTCCTAGCTTTCCCTAGATCGACACGAATTTGCTGAGATCGGGTCCGGCTCAAAACAAGCGAGCAACTCGGAGCAATTCAAAGACGTTTGAAGCGGCTGCAGCCAATCAGGGACGCGATACTTTCACGTGATACCCCGTGCCGGTGATGATGACAACTAAAGACTTGGTTCTGATTTGAAATTGATCGTTTTTTTAAATAAACCGTTTCAGAAAGATGCACTAGTATTCTCAACGTCATTTAAATGAATAAAAACATGTTTACAGCACATAATTATGTGTCTAAAATGTGCAAGAAAAATACAATTTCATGATGATGATGGCAAGTCGTAGCAATTGGGTTGCTGCATGTGAACCAAGGAGGTTATATTGGTGTGAACGCGGGCGGCTTGTGTTGCTGGTGTTGCGACGTCAAGTTGCTGGGCGAAATTGCTCCGTCTGAAGCGGGCCTTAGCAGATGGCACAAAGCTATGGCCGTGCGTGATCTTTAAGTGCAAGACGCTTCCCACCACTGATTTGCCCTTTGGGATAGTTGTGCGTGCGGAGGACAACTCCTGGATGAACAGTCATCTTGTCGTTGACTGGTTGAAAACCGTGTGGGACAACAGGCCGGGCGCGGTGTTAGCGCGGAGGTCCATGCTAGTGCTTGACGTGTTCCGGGGCCACAACACCGAGGAAGTGAAGACCCGTCTCGCGGATGACAAGACGGACCTCGTCATGATCCCAGGCGGGATTACGTCCGTGCGTCAACCGATGGATGTTTGCTTCAACAAGCCTTTTAAGGCTCATGTGAAGTGCATGTACACGGAGTGGATTGCCGAGGAGCAGTACGACCTCACGCCGACGGGCCGGATCCGCAAACCTAACATAGCAGTACTGTGCAAGTGGATTATCAACGCATGGAAGGCGATTCCTGCAGAGATGATTCGCAAGAGTTTTAGGAAGTGCTGTATCAGCAATTCCCTGGACGGCATGGATGACGACGCTCTCTGGGACAATGAAGATTCTTCAACTGATAGCTGCAGTGACTGCAGCGATGAGTAATGTTCTAATAAAGGTACTGTATTTGGTGACTTTGACACTGCTTTCCGTGGGTAATTATGCGGGTAATACGCGAGGTCTTTTTTTTCTTTTTCTAGCAGTCGTAAGTTGGGGGTACGGGTTATATGCAGGGGCGGGTAATATGCGCAAAAATACGGTATACAACCAGTCATCAAAATACAAGACATAATATTTTTATAGATAATGGCAACTCCCCCTCTACGGGATTCTCGGTCTTTTCTTGTTATTTTGTGAGACGGCGGAAGAAGTTCTGAATCATTTATAAGATTATATAACCAGGTTTCAGTGACTGCAACAATGTGCGAGTTAGGTACCAGTAGTAAGTGCTCCAGTTCTTCTACCTGGGCGGGGCAGGCGGCGGCGGAGGAGGCTGGGCAAGGCAGGACTTCTTGAACTTGATCGCGCTTGGACTTCGCATATCTCGTTTATTAGAACTGTAGATAATAAACGAACGACGCTTCGGGTACAAGGGTACGGGGCGCTTATGTCACGGAGGAGCCAAGGAGGAGGTTTACGTTTGCCGCGCGGTATACCTGGTTCGCGGTCGCTCTCGCTGTGAGGAGCTGGTAAGATATTTGAGCTCGCCTTTACCGCTGGGCAAACATACACATCCTCTTTGGCTCCGCGGTAACATAAGCGCACCGTACCCTTGTACCCGAAGCGTCGTTCGTTTATTATCTACAGTTCTAATAAACGAAACTCGAGCAGTCTTCTGCCTGACTCCGGCACGAACGTTCATGCGCTTCCTTCATTGCGTCTAAAAACGTAACAGCTACCTAAAGATGACGGCTCGTCAACGCTTCCCCTTGAAGGAAATTTGGAGAATCCACTGAACTCTGATCGCATCAAGGTGGATTACTGTGACAGTTCATCTAGACTCTTTTAGAATGCGCGGTGGCAGAATTGATGTCTTCGCAGCAGTGATATCATCTGGACAGCTGTGTGTTTGTGCCTGTGTGCCCAGGAAAGGCACACAAGATGAGCAGTGCGGTCATGTCCTTTTGGTGGCGGGAACTGCTGCAACCGAGCTCACTGCAACTAAACCTTTTTAAATCTGATTATAGCGAATGTGCCATCTTGACATGCCAGGATTTTTGATATGCCAGGAAGGCCAACAACAATTTAATTTTATGTGTGCCCGTTCTAAGCGACAGAAGCATCGCTAACTTTTGTGGTGTTTCGTGTAAATACATACCAGCAGACTGAACTTCTTGTATGGAACCAGTAAGAAAGGGAACTTTTTCAAAAAGTGCAAAGAGAGACCAGCGGCGGGGAGAAGCGAAAGCGCCTGAGTCAAGACTCCTCGCAACCGCCACTTTGACCGGTTAGAACTTTTGTACCAAGCAAATGGTGCAATGTTTTTGTACGTTTTTCTGCCTGGCCTAAGGAGAGTTGTACCCCAATGTTTTAATAGAATGAAAATCGGGTTCTTTTTTTTCTTTTCTTTTCAATATGTGTATTTTATTCAAATCTGTTGGTCAAAAATTATTTTTTAATGTTTATATTTTTACCAAAAATCATATTTTGTAAGTATATTTTGGATGCCCTCGCCTATATTGTGTATAGTTTTCAAGCTCGTTAACGTCATACATATTTGGGTAGAAGGTCCCAAAGTTAGTGTATTTGTTTCGCCTAGTCTAAGTTAGGCATTTTTTATACATTGTTTTATAAAACACAATAACAATTGCATGCAGTTGACTTAAACGTTGATGCATTATAAGAAACAAAAGCATTTTTGTCGTACCACTCTTAGCCTGCCGTCCGCAGGACCGCAAATTTGGCAACTATTGCAGTCCGCGGTGGAAGCAGGGCCGTCGCGCAATCTTAATTAAAGTTTTTTTTTTTTCTCTCGAAGTGAAAATGCTTTTTTTGAGAAACAAAGTTGAGCTTCGTGTGATTCATTTGTGTGTACATCGCATATAAAAAAAATAATGTCGAGTGGACTTGGTGGTTCCATCTGTCGTGGAATCACCCATCGTAAACTTTCATGAGTACCCGTAGACAGCCACAAGCAAAAGAAAATCTGGAAAGATATCTTCACTGACAGCAAGCTACAACAGATAAATTTTCTTATTTGAGACAAAAAAATAAAGTTGCAATTTTCTAGAAAAAAAGTTAGCAGCGGGGAGAAACAAAAAACGCCGGGGTCAAGACGCTTTGCAACCGCCACTTTGACCGGTTACAATTTTTATACCGAGCAAATGATGCAACATGTTTTTGCACTTTCTTTTTGCCTGGCCTAAGGAGAGTTGTACCCCGGAGTTTTAATGAAATCGAGACCGGGCTTTTTTTTTATTTAGTTTTTTGAAAATTGCTATTTTTTTGAAAATGTGTTTTTTCAAAATAATTTTTGTTATGTTTATATTTTTATCGGAAGCTCACATTTTAAACGAATAATTTAGATGCCCTGGCCTATATTATGTGTAGCTTTCGAACTCGTTAATGCCATACAGATTGAGGTAGAAGGCCTGAAAGTTAGTGTGTTTGTTGCACCTGGTCGAAAGTTAGGAATTTTTTATATATTTTTTTAATTCAAAAAGCACACAATCTTTGCATACAATTGACTTAAACTTTGGTGTGTTACATGAAACAGGAAAAATTTTTGGCGTACAACTCTTTGCCTGCCTTCCACAGGACTGCAAAGTTGGCACCTAATGCAATCCGCGGTGGGAGCGGCGCCGTCGCCCAATCTTAACACATTTTTTTTCTCGTAGTGAAAACGCGGTTTCGAGACAAAAAGTTCCGTTTCGTGCGATTCATTTGTGTGCACATCACATATAAAAAAACCAGAAAAAATAAAAATGTTGAGTGGACCTGCTGGTTCGATCTCTCGTGGAATCACCCTGTATCTGTTTCGCTTTGCGTTTCAGATTATTTCTTCTACTACTGTCTTTTAGATCCACTATCTTTTCCTGTTGGAGGTAAACCAATTCTTCCGACCTTTGAACTGTTCCCCATAGTTTTTCTGGAGAGCATCTAGGGCTGTTTCAAGGCGGGCAATCTTATCAGTCAATTTGTCCTGTCTTTGTTTGGATGCAATCTGGTTTTCTCTCACTTATTTCATTTCAGTGCTCATTTGTTGCTGGTTTTCGAGAACTTGATTTATCATTTCTTCAAGTTTTGTCACAGGACCTGGGTTTAGCTCGAAAGCACCAGATAGTAGCAAGAGTGAATTATCTCGACGCTCCAAGGCAGAGGCAAGAAACACTCGGGGGCACAGCAGGACAATTACACATCAGTTGTCGATTTTAAAACAAATGCAATTGTCTTCACTAACCTGTTGAATTACAAGCAGAAGTGGCATGCGAGATGTCTCTTCACTCAAACGATTGCCGTGCATTTCGTAGTACGCAAATATTTTTCGACACTTTGTTTACTCGGTTTGCATTACCTCCTAACTTTTGGTATTCACCTTGTTGTCAGAATTACAATACCTCCTTTTGGATGGGGAAGCTGGATGAGCTAACACTGGGAATAGCCGTGCCCACAGCTATCTGCCGTACCACCCAGCTACTTTTGAGGGCTACCGGAGGCACCGCGCGGTTTGCGATCGAAAGGTCAAAACCAACGAAGCGAAAATTTTGGCGATTTGACGCGTGCATCTGCATTTTATTCTTTTCGGATTCGGCGGCAGGTTTGGACCAGCTGCTGCTTGGAATGCAGTTACCACGTACGCCGTACTTATTCTCGGGTTTGCTCTACCAGGCACGATAATTGTGTGAAAAGGAAGTGGCTTCTTTCGCGAAATTTTAGCTACCGCTACGAGATTTGAGAGTCCCCAGAGCGTAGACTGTTTTGCTTGGCGTCGCTGGAACGAGGCTCCAGCATGGCAGCGGCCGCAACTATGGCGGCGGCTACGGCCTCCCTCCTCCTTCTCCAGGTACCACGAGGAATCGGAGAAGGACGTCCTGGCGGTGTACACGAGGGTTCAGCAACTCCTCACCAACCTGGGGAAGGTGAGGCCAAGCTCTGGCGCCTCCGTCACAGCCAACGTCGGTTACGACCCGTTTCTACTGTAACGCTCGGTTTTTCTACGTTTTGACGCAGCCTCAAGATTTCGTCACCGAGGCAGATGTCAGACTGCTCTGTGAGTGCTTTGTCCGCATTATATTTCGAAGTGGCGTCGTAGTCAAGTTAAAACACTTCGGTGGTCGTCGCCGTACATGTACGGGAACGATTACGCGTTTCAAAATTCCCGCCTAAACACGAGACCGCACAGTCCGCAGCAGGTGTTGCTATTTGTTACGTCTTTGGCAAACTATAAACCTTATATTTGCGCAGTGTTTCGCTTTTATGAGCTAGTTATACTTTTTAAATCGGACGCTCCGCGCTTGTGACGCTCACTTCACGTACCGGCCGCTCTGGCCGAAGTGCCATTGGGAGCACCGTCTCTTCAAACTCAAAGTTCCGACGGTTTTTGGAATTAGATTCGGAGGACAAGAGCTCGTCGTTCGACGGAGAAGCTCCGTAAGGCGCCTCCGGTTAGGAATGTGAAGCCGCCGGAATGTCGTGGAAGCAGACGTGCCAAAATGAGACCGAATAGAAGAAAGGTGACAATTTTTCTCCTTCATTATTTTCATTCGAACCTTCTCAACCTAAACAGCTTGCAAGCGCCGTTTATGCTCCCGCTAGTTAACTAAGAAAACCTCCGCATTGACCGCGCAATCCGAAATAGCGGAATCCCTTTCATGGTGCCCATTTTATTTTGATCGCGTCAGGCATGTGTACTGACGCACAGTAGAATGCGCGCAAAAGCAGCTGTGGTATACTCGCAGACTCGCGCTTGCTGTTCTGACATCTCTGGCTCGCTCACTGCAGGCCTCCAGGCATCCGGCACCCCGACATCCGGCGCTTTTTCTGTCCTTCACGTGGCGTTCCAAGCGGCATACGACGGAAAATGCACATCAATCTATTCTTGAACAGGTGTCACCATCTGTATTTTATATTAGTAAGCTGCAATTTACAGTAACTGAATGGGAAAAGTTTGAGGTCTAATAACATTCTAAACATATAATACAGTCAAACCGTGATGTAACGAAGTCGGTAAAATTCGGAATTTACTTCGTTACATTGAAATTTCGCTACATAGAAATTCGAGGCTAACGTTAAAGAAAGTTTCCACAAATGTTTCTCGGGCGCACAAAACTCACCGAGGACGCCTTTATTTCGGTTGAAAGTAGTCCATCACCTTTTTCTAGGCCACTCTTAACATAAATATTGGCATCACACGACGTTCGCATAGCCAGACGGCCTGCATTGCGTCTTCGTCTTGCTGTGCAATCGCAAACCGCCTCAAGACATTGCTTGCGTCCACCACTTCACGCTCACTGGGCACATCGCAGGTGTCTTGCTCATCAGGCTCGATGTCGTCCCCGTCTTCAGAGTTCCCACTAACATCGCTGGCTATCGCCTTGTCGGTCACCTCCTCCGTCGCAATGACAGCAGAGTCAGCGTATAGAAAGTCGTCGAGGTCGGCGTTGTCAGGGGTGGCTCCATCGCCTTCGAGGCTCCATCGCCCACGACAATGAGAAGCGCACGCTTTTAGTTAGGCCTCGAAACGAACTACGCAGCGCGAACGAAGCTGACTGACGAAACGACGGCGGGTCTAGTGTCCCTCTAGTAGCCGTTCTGTACACCACACTTGCCAGGTTCGGCCCGTTTCACCCTTCAAGCCTTATCGGGGGCCCATTTCAGGGCATGTGCTTCCCAAAATCTCCTTTGGGACCCAAAAGTTTGTGACAAATTGTCCATGAAACTTCGTTACATCGAAATTTCGGCAAACGGGACTTCGTTACATAGAGGTCAAAAATAAACGGCGTGCATTTACTTGCGGTTAGAAAAAGTTATGTACTTCGTTACATTGGGGGTTTCGTTGCATAGAAGTTTGTTACATCGAAGTTTGACTGTATATCAATATGGAAGTTCTGAAAAATGTAATATCGAAGGATGCTTCATAATTTAATGTCTCGTAATTTTGATTAGTAGTTGACGTGATTTCGTTTTTATAGCATCATAAAATAATACCATTTTAAACTTTTTTTTTTTAATATACATCATCTGTACAGTTTGTTGCTTACCTTTTTAATTTATTATATTCAACCGAACACTCGCGAAAAATATCGTGATTAATGGGACCTTATAGCTGGAGAAATATTTTTTTCAATACTAGAGCTGAATTAAAAGCTGAATAACTAAATAACAACTAAAAATAATCATAATATCGAGATCATTAAAGTATTGCTGAAAAACAGTTCTTTAATTTGATATTAACTTTATAATTGTAGGACGCATAGAAAGAAAGTTACAAACTGTCAAAAAAGCTCCAAAACGTCATGCACAGTGGGGTTGCACCTTAAAACAACCCATTTTCCTAGTATACAAACCGTATACTCTCCAGATACATGGATGCGTGTTGTTTGTTTGATAAGGCCTAAAAATGTCTAGTTTGTGCGTGGCTCAAGATGCTATATTGCTCTCTGCTTCAAATACTTCCACAACAGCACCACTATCATGCTCTTAGATGTGACGCCGTATATGCCTGCCCAAAATCTCCATGCATTACGGCAAGAACAAGAACATGCACTGTGGCAAGAACGCATTAACAACCCATAAGTGCTTAGCTCTCCTTGGAATTTCTTATTTCGATGTTTATGTTGGCTTTCTCCTTTCTTGAGGAATATTGCTTAGCAGCAAGAAAAGAAGAAAAGTAACAGACACGCAGGATAGCTCTTTAGACTCTCGGCAGAGGCAGATATACTCGGTTTCTTCTTACGATGTGCCGCGATGGATGCTACGAGCTACACGAGCCAGTCCATAGTTCGTAGCTGGTCTCGTGACTTTTACACTCCCCACGTCTCGCTGCCCAAGGGAGTAGCACGTGACACCCTCCGAGCTATAAATTGGCTCTAGTGGCTCGTAGCGTCCTTTGTGGTCCATAGCAAGGTGAAACAAAGTAGAGAAGTCCACGCCTTCACGCCAACCTGTAGACACCTTCATGCTGCAGATAGACGTGAAATATACTTATTTGGTTTATTATTATTATTAAGCTGTCTCCATGTTGTCGCTGCTCTTTGTTTAGCCAAAAACTGAGCCGCTCACGATACAGTCTTGAATATTTAATTCTCTTTATGCCACAACACCCAAGGAGGCGCAACTCACACTTTTATTATTCCGAACCCTTTCGAATCGACCGGTAACTGCCACATGAAGTTGTGGTTTCGTTCCGGTTCAGGTTCAATAATAAATGTTTGAATTCTGTTACAGTTGTGTTCTGGTTCAGTCAAAAACAATGATTTTGCTATGGTTTTGGTTATGGCTCGGTTTGACACCTTGGTTAAAAGCTACATATGATCGCGCATAATTACAACATCCGCTTTGTCTGTTTCTGCGGCGCCAGGAATGACACCTTGTCTCTCTACAACAATTTAGTTTTGGTTGCTTCAGTGGGGTGTGCAATTTTCATAATCCCAGGAGCATAAGCCAGTTAGACCAAGCTGTCAGTCACCTCCAGTGGAATGATGCTTTTTCAAAAGCCACTTACCATGTGCTAGCGAATTTCGCCACCAGCCCGTAGGTCCCTACATACCGTAAATGCTGCTAAGCAGCTTCTTTTGGGTAGGCCAGGTGGGGTGGGCCAGGTTGCGGGTGGGTTGGGCCTGGCCTGTTTACGGGCAGGCCAGTGGGATGGGCCTGCTTACGAGTGGGCCAGGTGGGTTAACCATTTGCTAAAGTGTCTTTCGATGAAAACTTTGCTTTCACTAAAACGTTGTTCAACCAACTGAGTGCCACCTGAGGGGGCACTCAGTTGGTCGAACAATTCGCTAAAACGTTGATTCGCCCAAATGACCGCTGTTTGCTAAAACGTCATTCGCTCATGTGACATGGATGTGGCACTCAGATAGTTTTTAGCGAATGCCAAGTTTTCATCGAAAGACCTGACACGAGAGCTGAGAAGCTTTGGAGCACGCGAGACAATTTCTGGTCGGGAATGTAATTTCCGCATTGTTGACTCGCAATTTCCTCGCGTGCCGTATTTACTCGCGTAATCCTCGCACTCGCGTAATCCTCGCACCCCTAATGTGAGCCACCAAAAATTGGATTTTTCTTTTCCTCGCATAATCCTCGCACCCCCAAAACTGCAGCGGCGAAAGTCGTCTGCTCGCGAAACCCGCATGATGCACGCGCTCTCCACCGCCCGCATATTCCGGCGCCGGCGCCGTTTAATGCTTCCAAGCGCCCAAGGCCCCTAGGCAGCCTAGCGCCATCTCCCAGACGCTAGTCACACTGTCGTTGAGCCGGTTTCGCGTGCGCGCAACTAGACGGCGTTTGCGCAGCCCGCGGTCGTCGAGAAATCGGGAGGTGACGACCACGACGAGGGGCAACGACCAGCGATGCTAGGACTGACCGCTCATTCACACTGGAAGCGGATCCGCGTTCGCAAAGCGGTTGCGAATGCGGTTGTATAAAGATCACCGTGATAAAGATCCAGTACAATTGCACGCGCACTTGATGTCATCGAGTGCGCGTGCAATTGTACTGGATCTTTATACAACCGCGTTCGCACCCGCTTTGCGAACGCGGATCCGCTTCCAGTGTGAATGAGCGGTGATTCGGACTGAGGTTGTTATCAGCGACGTAGGTAAGTCTTAACTCAGACTGTGTTTGTAAATAAATCTTGCTTTTTGTTGAACCTGTGGTTTTATTGTTAAGGTAAGTCCTGTATTGGTAGTTCTCAAACCTTGTAGGTAGCTGCCAGTGCAATAACCCCAAATTGCAGCCGCCTCGTTTTTTGTTTTTTTTGTTTTTTCAGAGCTTACGTTTTAGCAGAAAATTTTCTTCGCGTAATTCTCGCACTCCCAACTTTCCATCGATTTTCCGCAAAAAAAGTGTGAGGATTATGCGAGTAAATACGGTATACAGTGACTGTTTACAGCTAAAGATGCGCCGCGGTCTGCCACGGCCGCTTCCGCTCGTCCATCTTTTCGACTGCATTGCAAACAACGCCGGTTGTCGTGCGATAATGGTATGTGTCGTGCTGCCACTGCATGGCAGGCTCGTTGTGTTCTTTGTACCTGATGTCAGCTCCCCTCCCTCCGAAACCTGATGCCTAATAGGCGTCGGCATCTGCTGAAGGCCTGTCCAAACAGGCTACTACAAAAATCGTCAAAATTGAAGCGTCCGGTAGTCATCGGTCGAATGTCTGTTTGCACACCGGCCAAGCCAAATTCACGACTTCCCTCCTCGCCTCCTCCACTTTTCTTTGACGTCGGTGCTCGTTAGACTTGACGTCACACGCCACTTGCCAATGGTGTGCCTTGGTGCCTGTCTATCTCCTGCGGCTCACAAAGTCGCCGACCTTGTTACCGCCGTCACCTCGGCAGGAAGGCCAAAGAGGTCCGGCTTAGGGTGGATTTGAAAGATTCCTGCATCGAAGCGCGTGTTTCGGCCGCCCCGGCTCAGCTTTCTTTGTCAAAATCCACGTTCGTAGCTCAAATAAAAAAATAAAGTGCAGTGCTTAACAGTGAGACTTTTAGCTGTATGTAGAAACACTGAGAACTTAAAAATATATCATTTATTTTATTAAACTCCAAACCAACCAGGTTTGTTTGTCTATACGAGGTACGTTGCGAACAAGAGCCGTGGGAATCCGATCCAATCCACAGAACTGCTGGAAGATGACACAATTTTGGACACGACGCGCGCTCGCCTTGCTTGCCACCTTACACTCGAGTCTTCCCTTTCCCGTTTTCGGGACTTCCAAAGCGGCGGAGGCCTTGAGCGATTGACCGACAGCCAACAGAGCGTGTGACTGGCTCTCCGGACCCACGTGATGAGCAGAGCAAGGCCGCCGTGGAGGTAGCGAGGGGGAGATTTGACGGGGGAAGTTTCCGCCCGGCAGATTTGACAGGGGAAATTTCCCCCCAGCGGCCGGAAGCGGAGCGCCGCACGATTTGTCGGAGTCGTGCGTTTTGTAGTATCCTGTTTGGACACCCCTTGACAGGGACTTCTCTTCAGGAAACTTGATGACGGTAGAGCGAGACCCCTACTATACTCCATTTCACCTAGCGACGGACTGCAGTGCCACTTGGCGTCTGCTGCGTAAGGTGAAACGGTTTTGAAAGAAAAGGACCAATTCTAAGAAAGGGCAGAAAAATAAGGGATGTTGTTTGGGATGACCTTACCACTGAGTAGTGCGATCTCCAAGAAAGCAATTTATTTTTCGTCAGAGTACGGCGCTATAACGATGGATGAAGCAGGTTAATTGGCACAGGCTAGTCATTCTGCGGTTCATGCGGATGCTGACGAGTGTAAGTAGGACATTCTTATTACTATTTAATTTTCTGAACTAGGATGATAGTTGTCTCGTGTTTACTCATGCTAATGTTTCACCGGCTCTGTTCAGTTGCAACGATTACGGCATTTCCACTGAGTGAGAATGTTTTTGCAACGTCCCACGGGAAGCGTGCTTGTGACGGAGCAGGGAAACAATGAAGCGTTTGGTAGCAAGGGCCACTCTTCAAAGTCCCTCTCAGAATCAAATTATGACGCCCTATCAGCTGTTCACCTGAGCTAAAAATAATAATGGAGGTATTACAATTACCTGGGTTCCACAAGAAATGGTTGAAGAAAGACGAACCCAACTAACTACACGATTCAGCTCAACGGTCCCCGTCAAAGGGACACGGAGTTTTCATCACTTCAAGCCAGCATCACCTTCAACGCTACATGCTGGATTGACGTCCTATTCAGAGACATGAATTTGCAGTTTTAAATTAATTTTAGGCTCGTTGTCCCGATTCAGAAATTTCACCGATGAAAATCACATCAGCAGAAAAAACCAACAGGGTGTGAGCCTTCGACTGCTGCATTTCCAAGAACATGGTGCTGCTGCAGTCTGTTCAACACCATATCATTCAGGTAGTTTTCGTATTGTCTACTCCCAGGGCTTCTAGGCTGCTGCTTATGTGTGTCCAGACACTGACAAGAGGGACAAAGTGCGGTGTGGAACAACTGACCTCCTCGTGGTTGGGCCACTCCGGCAGCTCTAAAGAAACAGCAGATATGACAAGCCGTGCTAGATCACAGGAAACAACGGTCGCAATTGCAGAGATTGGAAAGCCACGGAAGCAGAAGCAAGCCTTTTCCCATGAATACCTATCCGACAACACAACTTCTCTGTGTCTACCTGAAGTAGACACTCCGCTCAAGATGAATAATCGTGCGTTACGTCCGGCTGCAATGTCGACAGTGGTGCGCTGTGCGGTGAAGAGGAGCTAAGAAACCAGTTTGGGATGCAAATGCGAGCTCGACTTCAATATTTTTTTCTCGAGTTACGCAAAAATCATTTAGAATAAACTTTCAGAAATGAAAGACTATAAACTCTTATAAAGCCGTTATGTTTCATATTTTTACTTGGACCACTTCATGGTGGAATAGACAGCTGTTTAGGCAGCACAGCTGACTTTTTTACTACTTCAGAATTTTTTTTTCTGTAAAGCATTGGTATGTTGTACAGTTTCAGACATTTTTTTATTTCAATTCGTCTATGGGGCTTCCAACAAAATTTTTAACTGCCAGGCACAAAACAATAATTAAAAACTTAAACCACGCTCGCACCAAAAAAGGAAATTTTCGGCGAAAATCTTTTAGGGAAAGGTTAAGGACCTTGGGGTAAAAAGCCACAAATTTTATTTTAAAAATCGGAAATGGTCCAGTGCAACATCTGGGTCATTTGAGATGGAATGACCCTTATTTGTAAGTTCTCTGATCCGAGGTCAATAAAGAATGGCCGGTGCTTGCGTACAGTGATCAAATACAGGTTTAACAAAATGTAGGTGTTGGAGCAATTGTTTTTGAAAAGTTGTTGTAATAGGAAATTTGGGGTGGCTCACTGAGAGGGAGGAGGCCAAAGGAAAACACCCCCTGAGGGACTCCCTAGCGGCAGTTATTGACCCTCTACCCAACTTTTGCCCAAGTTTTGAGTCCGTATTAAAGGACTGTGGTGGTGCTTGGTTGCTTTGGCTGCAACCTTCCTTCTATTGTCGGTCGGCCTTTTCTTACATTAGCTACAGTTACACCTCAGGATGTAAAGGGCCAGTAAAGAAAACCTCGAGCTATATCTAAACAAATAAGGTTGTCATTGCTTCGCTTTCCACGTTACATTTACCCGACTCATCGGGGACTTTGTTTTCTTAAGACAAATATGTTCCTCGCATAGCAACATTCGCATTTCTTAGGTATTCTTTCTAGATGCCCAGCCGTGATTTCTTAAAGTATACGCAATCAGTTCGCATTAAATCTAAAAATTTGTGTTGGGAAATATTTGACTTGGATTCACGGTCAAATTCTAATATTCATATTCGATTCGCAATCAGATATTCTTACGTTCCCACACCACTAATGTGCATAGGGACACAGTGCTCGGGAGGAAGGAGGACCCTTTTTTGGTGAGGCGCGCGAGGCTGCACGTGTTCCTCAGGCCGTAACGTCCGGCATTCCCTTCCCAGGCAAGAATGCCCACAGCCTGCACCTCCTTCGAGGGAGGTCCATCAAGCAGGAGCACAGCCCCGGGGAAGCAAAGGTCCACGACATCCGTGAGTGGGCTGCCGGACTAAGCGTGTTGCGCCTACATTTCGGAGCGTGTCCAACTGCTTTGGACGCGTTGTTTACCGGCCATGTTTGCAATACGAGGTGCTAGGAGGATGCAAAGCGTCTGCAAGCACCTCCGTCTCGCTCCCACCTCTCCACCCCCTGCCCTCCTCGCCACGCGACGACGCACGCATGCAGCCAGCCTATGCAGGTGGTGTTTGACATCAAATTGTAGGCTCTCTACCGCTGGGCTATGAGCCTGCTGGCGTGTGGTCTGGATGGCAGTGGTGCGACAGTTCCATTCTCGACTACGGGTGGGGCTCCGCGCTTTTGGTACGTACCGGCACACCCGAAACGCTAACCCCCAAGTGGTTTTAACGATTTCCTGAAAACTAAAAATCCCCGAATCGGAGCTGCACTCAAATAAGAAAAACTGAGCTACGTGGGATCTTTGTCGACAGTTTGATTTGCTGCTGTGAGCACGGCTTGCACCGAACCGTTTGTGAGGCTGCTTCTTCCAAAGGCCCCTCGTCTCGTTTTTCTCTTGTCGGTAAAGGGACGTTTTTCAAACGTTCGGGTGACATTCTTTCGCGGTTAGGGGAATCTCTTTCTCTTCCACATAAGCCTCACACCCGTCCTTGTCTGGCGCTCAAAATAGACGCCAAGAAATGCTCAATCTCTGGGACAGAGAAGCCTCGAAAAAAGACCCCCTGATTCAAAGAAAAGTGAACCCCAAGAAACGACTACGCAGTGTGCCGCCATGAATGGCGGTAGTTGCCGCGTCACGGAAAGGCACGTTGAAGAAACTTTGCCTTCAACGAGTGTGCTCTACAATGTTCACAATGGGATCCGAGGGTGGAAGCTGGGCGGCGATGGTGGGAAGGCGAGGGAACGTGTCGCCACGGAGCAACCACGTGGGATATGGCAGGAACGATGGGGATGCGGAGAGCGCTCTCCCCACGATGATGCGGGTTTTTCGGAATGGCGGCAGCCTACAGGAGGGAAGGGGGAAGGGAAAGCGACAAACCCTCGCTGCAGTTGGCGCGTACGTGCGAGGAATGACGGGGAGAGGAAGAACAATACCTCCAGTGTAGAGCGGGATTTTGCATTTGTACACGAGCATTTTTTTTGCCAGGAAGGGACACTAACAGCGACTGCCGTAAAACACGGAACCCCTGTTGTAGGGCTGGCTCCCGGTGGTCCCTATCGTGTCGTGCAGATTCCTCTAATGCAGGAGCGCCACACAAAAGTACACCATTGTAAAGAAGCACCGGAGGAAGCACGGAAGAGCCCGGTTTTGAACTGGCGTCTCTTGGGTCGTTGATCCGCTGCCGAAACAATCGTGCCAGTCGGCACGTGTGGGAAAAGCAATTGTGAAATGTTGTCGCGAGGCAGCGAGTGCGGTCTTACGTGGTGGGAGAGCGTGCGGAAGACGAGGGGACAGGAAACAAGCCTGTTCTTCGAAGGATATGGGGAGTCGCAAAATAGCGGGGTCGGAGAAGCTAAGCACGACGATGTTTGCGCCGGCGAGGCACGAGACGTGCGCCGAGTCCATTCTTGCAACATCACCGTGAAGCGACACTCGATGCATTTTCGGTTTCCGCTGCTTTTGCCAGAACGGTTCGGGTAAGGGAGAATATTCGTCGTAAAGAAATTGGAAGCAAAGCAGATGTTTCCTTCGTAAAAAGGCAGAGCGGCCCGGCGGTGTGCCCCTGTTGCAGTGACCAACCTGGATTCCCCGGACAGCGAGATGGTCTACTACGTGATGCTGCGGGCCGTGGACCGGTTCTACAACGAATACAACCGCTACCCTGGCTTCTTTGAGGACCAGCTAGAGACGGACATCAGCAAGCTCAAGGTGAGAGCGGCACGCTGCTGGCTGTGCTTCCTTCACCCTCGAGTCCTGGCAGGGAAGGTATTAACCATGCTGTCTTCTCTTACGCACCAGTAATCTCTGGAATACCCGCTTTACCGGAAAATTTCATCTACAGCAGATTGTGTCATCTTTCAAAATGATCTTAATGAAATCGTCAAATGGTGTGTTGCGTGGCAAATGAAAATAGACTCGAGTAAATGCCGCGTATTAACAGTTACAAATAAGCAAAAAAGCATCACCTTTCCAGTACTTCCTTTTTGAACCAAGTAATTGAATGTGTATCGTCATATAAGTTACTCGGGAGTTAATTTCACCAACAATTGGTCCTGGAGTGCGCATATAGATAGTATAGTGAATAATGCATCCTGCTAGCTAGGTTTTTTAGGCGGAACATTCATTCCGCTACCCAGGAAACTAAACTTTGTGCTTATAAGTCAGTTATCCTTCTGAAAATCTCATATGCCAGCATGATATGAAATCCTCACCAAAATGATTTAACCATAAAATTAGAAGCTTTACAAAACAAGGCCACGCGTTTCATCTGCCCCGAGTATGCTCCCCTAACATGTGTCTCAGCTGAAAGAGAAACCTGGAACTAACCTCTTTAGAAAATCTATGCAAGATTTCTCGTTTATGCTTTTCTCATCAAAGTTACTACCCCGAATCACTTTTCCGGACATCTTTCTGTATACCTGCACGGTCCATATCTCCCATGCATGATCACACATGCAAAGTCAAACCAATTAAATTGTGCACTAGCTTGTTCATGTTCTCTCCACTATCATTATGTATAAAAGATTGGAACAGTCTCCCCATACACGTGGTTACTCAACTTGGTCCTATGTTATTTAGCAAAGCTGCCTAGATTTATTTAGTTAATTTCTTTTTGCCTAACATCAATCAAATCTTGGCCATTCAATTTCTACTCTAGCATTGTGCTCATTGTTCTATTGCTTTATCTATAAAATCTCAGTATATTCATTTTAAAGTTTGTGTTTTAGTACGTAGTCTGTCGTTGGTGAATTTTTAGATGAACTGTTTGTTTTTTGCTTTTGCATATGTTATCATCTTGACTATTCCTTCCTTTTTGCTGCCCCCCCCCCACCCCCTCATGTAATGCATCATCGGATTCCTTTAAGGTAAATAAATGAAATTAAATTTTATTTAATGCCTTGCATAAAAAATTCCACACCCCCATAAACAGCCTTCTTGACATACATGAAGTTTTGTGCACCTAAATCTTCTCTCTCATGCTTTAAATTACAATCCTCTGTGGTTTGGTGTGTTAAATCTCATGTTAAATTCATTCATTCATTCATTTATTTACCCTTAAAGGTCCTCTTTCGGGGACATTACATAAGGGGGGGATCAATCACATATCAGTCAACGAAAGAAACAATGAAACAGCAACAAACAATGAAACAACAACTACTTCATCAACAAACACGCACTCAGTAATAATCCACCAGGGAACCAAAAATAGAAAGGCAAACAGGCAGTCATTATTCCCCTTGAAAATGCGAAACCAAGGAGGAACGGAAAGCGTCCGGGCATATTATTAAGGCGATGCACTCAGGTAGTACATTCCATTCAGAAATCGCTAGGGGAAAAAATGAGTTATTAAATGCGTTAGTGGATCCAGAGATGCGCTGCACACAGTTAGAGTTCGTTAATCTACGAGAGGATCGGGGAGGAGGTTGTAAAAGCATCGATCTAATGTCCGGATGATGGTGGAATATTTTGTGAAATAGGCAGAGACGCGAGCATTTACGGCGGGTAGCTAATGAAGTTAGGTTTAATTGAGACTTTAGAGCCGTAACGCTAGCAGTGTGATCGTATACAGAGAGTATGTAGCGAGCGGCACGATTTTGGATGGCTTCAAGTTGGGTGGTAAGATAGATTTGGTGAGGGCTCCAGATGGTGGCGGCGTACTCAAGTTTAGGTCGGACGAATGTCTGGTAGGCTAAAAGACGAAGATTCGGAGGAGCAGAGTGTAGGCAGCGTCGGATGTATCCCAAAGTTTTTGATGCGGCGAGTGAAATGGATTCGATGTGAGCGGTCCAGGATAATCTCTCCAGAATGTGCAATAAATGTTTTCAATTTTAGCGGAAAGTGCCATTTTGGGAGTTGCACAGGCAGGCCAAGTTGGGCATGCCCACACTTTGCCCCGTGAAGCCCACATCTATGCTAACCTTACTCCCGTATAGCCAAGGTTGGACCCACAGTGCATTGCATGGGATGCCCAAGTTTGGCATGCTCCCGTGGAGTGCAAAAGAGAATGGGAAATCGTGATTCCTTCGCTGTAGCCGTTACTTGGTTTTAACCGACTTCGTTATAACCAGGCTTGACAGTAGTGCCTTTTATTACTGCTTTTAATTGTGAAATCACTCATTATCCCGTAATTTTCAGAATTGAGCGGAGTTGCCCTTTAACGATGTAATAAGACGAATGTTTTATACATCACTGTGTAACGGTTGTGCCCATTAAAAATGCAGCTTGTGTCACGATTCTGCTTCTCTTGCAGCATTAATTCCCGTGACAAAAGCTGCGTTTGGAATTGAGAAAGAAAAATAGGTTTTCAAAACATTAGAAACAACTCATATTGGTTTCTACAAAATTACTGGACATACCCTATGTCTTAATGTAGAAGTTTAAGTGAGTTTACATTTTGAGGTGAGCACCTCAATATAGTGTAAAAGCCTAACTCTGTTCTATCCTATATTTAACTCTTACTTTTTAAGGGGTGTGGTAATTTATGGTCATTGCAGAAAGTGTCATTACCGTAGAATACTGCACATCCGCCCATTGCACACTAAGCGCCCATTCCCAAATTTTTCAGATCTGAGAAAATATGCGCAGTACTCTGATATGTAAATTTTATCACCGGACAAGCACACATGCCCCATTTTTTCCCGATTATCTCTAAATTTTGAGTGGGCGCTTGCTCCGGTAATCTATGGGAGTGAGAAAAGAATGAGATGCGGATGTTTGGATGTGTGGCCTCCCTCCCCCGCAGTCCCAAAGGGTCCTTGTGTCTTTCCTGAACTCCTTTCTCCCGGCGCAGACGTCCCTGTGCCACTCTGCTTCAGGACTGGGCGTCGGGCCCCGTTGCAAAGGATGACTATGTGCACGAAATGTGAGTATGTTGCACGCAGCCTTTTTCGAAGGCCAGGGCTTTGAAAGTAAAACGGGTAGGATTGGCGTAACATTGTCACGACTAGCTTAAAGGGACACTCTAGCAATATTCGAGCTTCTGCATTTTTTATGTTACCTCGATTAGTGAGTCGGGCTACTCGGGGAACAAGTGGGAGCCACAAGATATTAGCGCTTTATATTTTAATTTGATGGGCAAAAACAGTCGCAGCGACTGGTGGCAGCCCAGCATGTTCAGAACGTGGAGCTGGTGGCGCAGTGGGGACGTTTTATGGTTCGACTCTGCGATGGGCAGCGTTGGCAAGAGCCGCTCGGAATTTATTTTATGCGGGCTAAATAAAGTGTATCGCTCCATGAAGTATCATTATTCTTTTGAAGAGTTGTTTTTACTTAGTGGGCAAGGTAAAAACATGAGAAAGACACGTTTCAAATGTGCAGAAATAGCAAAATGAATCAACACTTATGGAGACGCCTGCCTCCCGGCGGGACCAGCGAACCGACTTCGCTCGAGCGCCCATCCCCACTGTAGAATAAACCGTGGCCCCATCAGCCCTATTCGGGAATCGCCGTTTAAGACCTTATAATGGGACCAGTGGGACGCTTATTGCTACAATTTGAATCTGCCGCTCTTGCCGTGCGTCATGTGCTAGCTGTTCTCATCGGTCAGTCTGGTGTCCTGGCGTTTTTGTGTTGGTTTCCACGTCCACGCGCTCAATCGGACGAGTCCATGCATACTGCTGCCATTGCCTGAGAAGCTTTGTAGGCCTAAGGAGCCGGATGCTCCTGCCCAGGAATGTCGGCAAAAGCTGGAACACGTGCCAAAGGTAGAGTTAATTAGAATTCGGGACGACCTCACATATACATGGTGTATCATATATGATACACTCCCGTAAAAGCGCCTTCCAAGAAACTAGAGCAGAAAGGAAACACGAATCCAATACATGTTTTGTGTGGCTTGCTAACGTATGTCAAGAATTTCGGGGAGAGCCCAACTTCCAGGCAACACTTCTAACCATTCTAACTTCCAAGCTATGCACGCCTCGTGTTTGAGAACTGTGAGAAATTTGTGGTTGCGCTGTGCTGGAACAAATGCAAAAACTGCTTTCGCCGCATCTACACCTATGAGGCACCAATGCATTGTGTGTCAGATACAATACACAAAGTATTTCTTCATGTATCATGTACCATCGAACGAAGAAATACTTGGAGTATTTCTTCGGTTTTAAGTTGAAAAATTTATTAAACTTTTTTTAGTCATTTTTAGAATCGTGTTTTACAGTAGCAAGCATTCCTAAATAATTTCGCGTAAAAATAAAAAGTCACGCATTGTAGGGATAAGCTATGTACGATCACGAGCTAGTCGTACGCGCTGGCAGCCATTTCCTCAAAACGACAACTGCCAAGTGTGGATTCGTCCCAACAATAGCCGGCCGGCGAATTTGTGCCGAGCGAGTTCAACAGGCACGGTATTGCGATATTTTTCCCCCGACATTTGCGTGACATTGGGGAGAAAATAAATCTTATTTGAACTCGTTATCCCCAACATTTGCTTCTCTTTCAAACCTATCGCGGAGCAGCTGACCCCTGACCCAAATCGCTGCTTCGATTACACCGATTGCGTTGGTACTGATCGGTGCGAGTGAAAAAAAATGTTGAGCAGAGCGCACTGGACCATGCTGAGTTCAGTTTGGTCAGGCTCTTCTCAGCAAGGTGTGTCCAGCGGGGCGCGGCGTACTGGACGACGTCGGCACGATCGCGTTCAGAGCCTTATTGAGGCGGAAGATTTATATGTCTCATCGTTCAGTTGACCGTCAAAGTCCTTGAGTGAAAACACGTCGGCGGCACGAAAGGTACCAAAACGTTTACGTGATCACTCAGGCGAATTGGAGGCAAATAAATTAAGAAAGATGACGAAGCAAATTAAAGAGGAATCAAAGTGAATTAAGAGGAATTAAAGACAAGTAAGAGTAATCAATGGGAATTAAGGAGGACTATAAAGTGAATAAGAGGAATCAAAGTGAATTAGGAGGAATCAAAGTGAATTAGGAGGAATTAAAGTAAATTAAAGCCCAAGTTTCAAGATATTTTGAAAAAATTCATTTTTCAATTTTAAGGTTTTTGGTTTTAGAAACTAAATATACACCCTTACACTAAATTTCATAACCATGTGCCAAATAGTTACATTGATATAAAATATTTTCAACACATTGTGAGCCAGTAACAAAGTGAAGGAGTTCAATGTTTAAATGCATTTTTCTCGGTTCCACTTTCGATGCAAATTTCATACGAAGGAATCTTTTGTTCGAAGGTAAAAGTGTTCCGATACCCCAATTAAGATGTTTCTGAACTGAAATTTACTGGGGAATTGGGCTATCTACTTTATTTTGTTTTAAGTTAATGTCCTCATTGAGAAGAAACTATGTTTTCAAAAATTGACATAGGACAGATATGCATCTCATATTTTGAGGTAGTCACTCTTCCTGAAATATTTACAGTTGACTTTTAAAAACTAAATCGCCCGAAGTCCCACATCCTTCACTTTATATTCAAGCAGTTAAAATGATGCTTGATAGCTTCATTTGCATGTCATGGATTTCTTAATTAAGAGCGACACATCTTCTTACGCAGATACGTAAAGTTGTCCTAGAGAGCTGAAAGTTTGCACAGTACACCTACATCTGAAGTAAAATCTCCCCTGCAAATTTCATTCCGATCACTTCAGTAGTTCAGAAGTTGAACCTCTAGCCAGTGTCCCCCCTTAAGAGGAATTAAGGACAAGTAAGAGGGCTACGAGGAATAGTGCGCGTGAAATCTGGAAATAACATATGAAACATAACATAAAGAGAATGTGAAACAAAGTAAATCATGTGTCTGTCTTTAATGCATGGGCGCTTGGGCTTTCGCCTTCAAATCGTCTTAGGGAGAACATAAGAGACCCTGTGAATTTTCTAGGACCATGCGAGCATGGTTAAAAGCGCACAAAAGACAGAGGAACGTGTAGACAACAGACAAGCGCACACTCACATGTATTTGAAGGGAACGAAAGCCACGCAGGAAAAAGGGCCCACGAACTCGAGGGGGCATTCGGATTCCGCCATGCGAAAAGGATTGTAGAAGAGACATTTCTTTTTCTGTTAAAGACAGATGGCTGGCTGACGCATCGCTCGCCCGTGCTACGGATGTTAAATGCTTCGAAGATTTCCCTGCTGTGTTTATCACGGTATTTGCCTATTATCTCGGTTTTTTCTGAGGGCACGAGCAGGCTTGACAGTGCAGGGGTGGGTGACCCCCACCGTAGATTTGAGAGAAAGACTGTCCTCATAACCGGTCGTTGACACACCATCTGTCCTACATAGCATATACCACGTGAAAGTGGGTTACTATGGATGACATCTACAGAACAGGGTGCAGAAAGGTGAACATGATTTCTGTGGCAAATACATTTTCCTATATTTACTGCCTGAAGTTGGACCCTCGCTCAAAGTCATTTGGTGGGGGCTGACATCACTAAGGGGACTCCATACCTTTGAGCTACTTCCTTTAAAGAAGGATGTGGGGCTTTAGAGCAATTTTCTTATTTATGAAAGAATACATATATTATTGTACACTGATATAACACATCTCGCACCTATTCCAAATATGCAATCATTTATTGAATATCTTTACTAAAACCCGAGTTAAAGGAGATCGGTCTAATTTGATTAGGTCATTTGCTACAGGTCGTTAAAAAAATTATTTGTAAATTATTAAAATTTTTAATGCAACTGCATTCACAAAGGTGCAATGTGTGTGGTGATGCTATTGTAGATCTCACTTGACAGGGTTTATGTTACTAAAAAACGATTGTAATTATAGTGTAAAAGACATGCTTTCTCATTATTTAGGAAGGTAATTAATTGGAGAGAACTCTTAATTTGGAATACTATAAAAATAGCATCACCGCACAGCTCCATTCTTCCCGATTAAAATGGCAACAAACGTGTTAATATAAAGATTTTGACGAGCGTGTTGGAACAGATAAGTCCAACGAGTAAGACACATGCTTTTTACTGTTAAACCATATCAGTAATGGCCATGACAAACTTGAGACAATGTCTGGATTGTATCGTCCTTGTGAAAGAAGTGTTAAGAGAGAAAAAGGACTTGAAATATGTGCTATTCCTACTGATGTACAAATGTTCCAATATTGACTCACAATGACAAAAAACTGCGCTGACTTGACATAACAAAATGCCAATGGAAGCGCATCGCTACTCATGTGAGACAGCATCAGTGAAACCTTCAAGCAGGAATGAGAAAACTGACAGTGCTACTTAAGCAAATCCGTACATCGGGGGCTCGTTGAGTTCAACTACTGAATGTTCATAAAAAATTAAGACTTCATTTTTTTTTTTCATATTTGAAAATTAGAGCAATAATAATTTGTACAGAGCTGTGGTGGGTATGTCTAAATATCAGAAAAGACACTTTCTCAAAAACGACTTCTCCCCTACTTTTTACCATTTAAAGACCCTTAAGATTATGGAAAATTCTGTGTACACAGTCACCTACCGATTTTTCGGATGGAGATAATTCGGACTTTCTCGATATTTCGAACTTTAAGGAAGAAGTGTAACCTACTTGGTAGAAATAGTGCCGATGTTTCAGGCAGCTTGAAGTTTGAAAGCAGCCATTTTAGGTTCTGTGCGCTACTTACTACAGCGCTACTTTAGTACTGCTAAGTTCTACCGCTAGGTGATGCTATGCTACGGCTCTTTTTTCTCTAGCTGCGCGTCATTATCACCATCATTGTTACCATTTTGTTTTGTTCATTTGCCATTCTGCAGTCGTGGACTTGGACTTGCACCTCTCATCTCATCTCAGTGAATCGTGTTTTTCGACTATGCTGGCTTGGACGTCATGGCTTGAAGTGTTACTGAGAAGTGCAGAAAGTACTCCACCATAATGCTAGAAAAGAAGGGAGTGACTCTCAAGCTAATAGAAAGTGGCCGAAGGCAAACTGATGCACAACCTGAGCGAGGCACTATTGACGGCTTTTTTTTACTTGTTTAGACGTAATAAAGGCAAGTTTTTTATTCTGAAAAAACAGTGAGTGCGCAGGCGAGCTGGTGGATGTTGATCATGATGTAGAAAACCCGAGACTCTGGTAAGAGACGTTCTTGAGACATTCTTTTCCCCTGTCTTCCTTCTTTGACCAAGTTTCCCTGCTTTTACCACAGTTTCGGGTTTTCTACATCATGATTTTTATTCTGCCGATTTTTCGGACTGCTGTATTATTCGGACGTTTTTTCGGTCCCTGTGAAGTCCGAAAAGTCGGTCGGCGACCGTATACGGTAAACTCTCACTTGAGGAAAACGTCGGTTTAACAAATATTTCAGAATAACAAACTTTAAAAAAATCCCCTGCAGTTTTCCTATGCATTCTATAAAAAAAAATATTTCAGTTAAACGAATTTTGGAATTGGTGGCGTATCATTGGTGGCATTTACAGTGCAGCCGAGGCAAAGCGGTGGTGCGGTAGATGAAGACGAACCACGTGGTGTGTCTGTTTTTTCTTTGTCATCGGTTCCATTCGGCCATCTTAGTTTTGGGTAACAACGGCAGGACGGCAGCTTGTGCGCCCACCTTCGTAATGAGTTTGACGAAACGGAAACTGTTGTCTCTATCAGACAAGCTCAAAAGCCTTCGGCGTCTGGACAACGATCAAAGGCAAGTGGATGTTGCAAAGGACTGATTGGATTCCACCGTCGATGTTGTCAACGATAGTGAAGCAAAAATCGAAACTTGAAGGAGAAACTGCGTTTAATCCTAGCAGGAAACGACTCTGCACAGGATATTTCCAACCAGTGAACGATGCCGTTGCGGTATGGCTTCGTCATAGTAACAAGCTGTGCCAGAGGAAATGCAAAAAAACATTGTACATGACCATATAATTGCATTACACTCTTTTGACTCGATGTATGCTGTTCCCTATGCTGTTCCATATTCTAGTGAAGATATTCAGTTTAGTGAACTTTCAGTTACGTGAACTATTTCCTTGGGTCCCTTGAAGTTCGCTCAATTGAGAGTTTACTGTATACAGGATTGCCACCACTTTTTTTTGTCAATAGTGCATTTTGTGTTTTCATCCGCCTTTGCTTTTTTTTATCAAAGTTCCCACCACCTCAGTCAACACTTGCGTTGGAAAGCCCGAGAATGTCAGCCTCTCCATTTGAGCGTTGAAAATGCATTTGATGGTATGAAAACATGACTTTGTTAAGGCAGAGGTAAGGCAGGAGAGAGCTCTTTTTACGACTGTAGAGTGTGTGGACGTGTGGTTTAGAATGCCTTTTTTTTTTTAACGAGTTGAAAAACACTAGCACAGGTGACATGGGTTGCAAGGAAAGCAAGAGGTCCAGAAATTGCAAAACTCCTTTCTTAGGCATTTCAAATGTCAAAAAAAGTCCTAAACTGCATTTGTGGAAAATGTTCATTGTCTTGCTGACAACTTCTGTGTCCTCCGTTTTTTTGTACGCTAGTTGGAAGTCGTCAACATACCTAAACACTCTAGTGACTGTCGTAGAATCAATGGAGGCTTCTATAGCACGGTCAGCACCAACCGGTGCTACACTGGATCCTATGCACACTCCCGACTTTTGCAAAAACTTCCCGTTTTGCCACCCTATGAATGTGGAATTAAGATTGAAATGCAGAGGCTCAAGGAAACTTTCTAAGGTTACTCCAGCCAAGTTTCAAAACGAAAGTTCATCGTGTTACTCAATGCAGGACTTGACAGGGGCAAGTAAAAAACCACGGGGAAGCGAGTAAAAAAGGTCCTGAACATCTACGCTTAAAACGCTGCGATTGGTAAAGTCATGTGTAGCTTAACTCTGAATGTGAGAGGTATAGTTCAATGTTCATATCAGTATCTGTTTAGGTAACATGGCGGGTGACAAAAGAGTGGTATGATTATGACTCTTACAATTCCACTGTTATCCCCTTCAACATACATCCTTCCCCTATTTATACACCATTGCGAACAAATTTTCCATTAATGGAAACAGTGCTGCACTCATTGTGTGTCAACCCCTTCAGTGCTGGAATCTCCTCGTCCACGGTCTGAAAATGGGTTCCCTGCTATGCACATTTTGAGTTATGGAAACTGTAGGAAAGGATAACGAGTGATACTGAAGCACACTGAGCTCCGACTGGAGGCTAGACGAGCTCTGGTCATGAAGTAACGAGGATGGCTGCCCTTTCAAGCTCTCCTTGTGCTCCTGACTGACACCGCCTGCTGGGCAGCCAGCCTCGCTACTTCATGACCGCCGCGCCTAGGACGCTCCGGCAGGCTGCGCTACCTTCGTACGACGTAGGCGAAGCAGTGGTCTTTGTAGCTTACTTCAAGATAACCCGTTGCTGCGTGCTTTCTTTTCTTTTGTAGGTGTCGCTATGGAGCCGCTGAAATTCACACCGTGGCCGCGTTCATCGGGGGCTGTGGAGCGCAGGAAGTGATCAAATTGGTCACGGGACAGTACGTCCCCCTCGACAACACCTTCATCTTTAACGCTATGGCCTCCACTTCGGAAACGTTTACCTTGTAACAAATTGACTGCTCATTTCCTTTTTCTGTCTACATGTTTTTGGACAGAAGAGGAAGTTTATTGCCAAAAGCATTTGGTTCACTTTTCGTACCAGGGGCGTCGAAATAAATGACTTTTTTTGCGGTATTGCGCTTTCATTAAGCTGCTTCCTGAGGTTGCTTCAATTTGTTTAGCCCCTTGTCTGCTCACTTTTTACTTCCCAGAACCAAAATTTTATTTTGAACGTTGCATCAAACTATGACAAACACATTTCCTCCACTTTCTGGTACGGTATCTGCCACGATTCCTCGGGATCGTGGACGAAGGGGGCCGAAGCACCCGCCGAGAAGTAACGACTCGCAGCCTGGTTGTGAGGTGACGATGACTGACCGTGGCAGCGTGCGCTCCTCGGTGTTTATTGACGCGGTGACCAATGTTGCCCGCCGAGCCTGGCGGCCATCGACGGGTGGACTGGAGGGGCGCCATGTGCTTGTCACAGTATCTTGCTCTAAATCAGTCATCTGGTCTTTTTCAGTTCGTCCCAGTGTGATAGTGTTGAAGACATTCAGGAAGGTGGATTTTGCCCAACATTCCCATGTTGTTTCATTCTGTTTCTTCTTGGCTGGGCATACTTTGCATGCTCACGTTGGGTCCTCCTCAGTGGGTGCGATGTTAGACATGCCTGAGCATTCATCACTTTCAGAAAGAAGTTTTTTATCTCTTTGTCAGCGAACCTCCGCACCAAAGCCTCATCGTTTTGCACAAACGCTTATTGTATTTACTCGCATAATGAACACTCTTTCTAGTGGGGCACAATTTTTGCATTTACACACTTTGTGCAAATGTCATATTGGGTGCCAGTATGACACGGCAAGGTACTGTGGCACCTCTTCACTGATGGAGGCGCACCCACGGCTGGTCGGGGGCATTCCACAGTAACCATGCTTTAGAAATTGCGAACCTTTTTAGGGCGCTTTCGGCGTGCCTTTGGCCGAAGGAAAAGCACCCTACTGAAGCTCACTCAGCACGGAAAGCGACACGACCGTTCTTAGGCCTCACCACTTTCACGATTTTACGGTCTGAAAACGGACCACAGACGACGGTGTGTTTGAGGACATCAGTGCGTCTGATAGGTGTAGAATGTCCGGGGCTGGGCGATTCCTCGACCCAAGCTTCGTCAAGTGTGCGCCCCCGCTCGGTTTCACGGTTGATCACTTCCACAACTACGCACTTGCAGCCATTACGAGAGCAGCTTGGCTTGGCTCGACTTGGCCTGACCGCTTGGCAGGCAAAAGAAAATGGGCTTGGTGGCTGCTACCTAAGTTGGACGCAATTCGAAACTCGCGGAGCCGAAAATTGGAGTTGCATTCATTACGCGAGGGGAAAAGAAAAAGTCAATATTAGTTCCCATTGTGGGGAGTGCGTTCATTATGCAAGTAAATACGGTATACGAACACACTTGTTTTAGAGCGCAGCTCTTAGGCGCCTGTTTCCGGCTTGAGCGGCGTCGCCGTGAACGTAACCGCGCGTTGCATGCAACCTGGCGGCGTCGGCGTAACCGCATGTTGCGTGCAACCCAGGTTGCATTCAGTCCGAGTTGCATGCAACCCGCCGGAACCGGACGCCCCCGAGGTCATTTGACCCCCCCCCCGCTCCAAGGTCATGTGACCCCCCCGAGTTCACATGACCCCCCCTCAGTACTTTTCCCTCCTTGTCAAGAGCTGCGCTCTAATTCGGCGTTACAGGGAGTTGTAAACGGCTTTCATTTTTTCTTTGGCTGTATGGAATGTTTTTTTTTTTTTTTTTTGTCAAGCAGCAAAACGAGCAAACAATCCAAGGTAAGTGAAGCAACATAAAGCACCAACAGAGATGCTTCCATCATCCGGCGGAAGGCGCGCTAAACAAGCACCGAAACCAAAACACGAATCACTCGTGGCTGTGCCTTGTGGTACGTAAAGGGTGGCACAAGCGACACTCATTATTAGTAGACAAGGGGGTTCACTCAAACGCACGCAGTAAAAAAACTTTCAAAAAATAAAAATAGGAAAAATGTGTGTTGTAGTAGTTAGCTTACTTAACAACTATAAACGTTTGGAAGGCACTAAGAAGTAAATTTTATGACTTACGATTGTTCTTTCAGTAGCCTTTGCTAATTCAGCAAGTTGGAAGACTAGGCAGACACAAGTGAGCATTTTGTAACGTGTCATATTGCCCTTACCTCTTACTTTGGTGTCCAGGTATTTTTTAGCATTTTCCTGGATCTCATAGTTGCTGTAGTAACATTGTGTGATGTTTAAACATAAAGGAGGCTGTAACCACAAACTAGCACTTCCACTTCGAAGATGGAGGTGCTGTATGGGTTTGAGAAGATGAAGCATGGTTAACGAAAGCACGACCAGACCGTACAAGCTGCAAAGAGATTTCTGTACGGCTCTGCAGACGAAGATCCAGCGAGCCCCGTTGCATGAGTGTCGATGCCCTCCGGCTCTAGGCGGGGCACATCAAGAGCTGGTAGAAGCCAGATTGACGGAAACCAAGCAACAGCAGAGTCTGGCTTTGATCGCACCTTGTCGGTCTGCACATCAAGTTTGTTTACGACGGCGGTTAACGTGCGATTAACATTTTTATAGAGCGATTTGAAATCTACAAACGTCGGGTCTGCATTTTTGTTTGGAATAATATTGTGCGAGTGAACTTTAAAGAGAAGCTGTATCAATCGTAAAGCTATTCGATTGGATGCACCGGCCGTACGAAATGGGCGATGAAATAAAAGTGACGGCAAGACAGCTGCCAGCTCTTGAGCATGTGTGTCCTCTTCCCTGGTACCTAGCTGGCGCCATTCAGATGAAGGGGAATGTGCCAAGCGCAGTTAGCTTTGCTGTTTTCTACAAACTTCAGATTGGGCGAGTTGGTTGTTCATGTTGATCGATGTTGCAGCGCACTCAAAAAACTGTCGCTCAAGCTTTCACACGCACGAAACAAAACTCTCACACGGCACTTTTTTCTTCCTTATGTGTGCGAAAGCTTGAGTGAGTCTTTTTTAGTGCGCTGCAGCAACGTCGACCAATATGTTTTCTATGACTTGGAAAAGTTATAAAATTTTGGTCACTTAAAAGGGGGAGGCGATGCGAGGTGAGGCTAGATAAAATATAAAACTGTTTCTTTTTTAGTCCACTAGCTAAATTACAGACGTCTATTAACCAAATGCTCATACCCGTAATGTATGTTCCCTTTATATATACACCTGAGAGGTGTTTTTTTCTACTTAATCTGAAAAACAAAATTTTTATTTTTTCCCTTCTTTTTTTTTTAGATTCAAGGGGGGTGTTCAGGAAAAACTAGGGGGTCTATATATACCTCCCTAGGGGGTCTAGGGAAATCCCTGGACGAAAATCTGGCACGTCAGTGAACCAGTAAAACGGTGGAAGCGGTTTTTCGAAATTGCTGCTTGTCAGTGCCTACAGCACTGTACACTTGTGGGAAGTCTGAGCAGTAAAAACAGAAGCAGCGAGTTCCGTCACAACACGTCGCATCAGAACACAACAAACAACAAAGCGCCCTTTGTTTGTACAGCCCTTAGAACAAATATTTTTATTTTCCTAAGAATATCTATCTGCTCCAAAATCCACTTTTGCTGCTCCGAAACACTGTCGTGGCTGCTCCAAAAGCCACTTTTGCTGCTCCAAAACACTGTTTTGGTTGCTACCAAAGGCCACATTTGTTGCTCCAAAACACTGTTTTGGCTGCTCCGAAACGTGCTCCAAAATGGCTCAGGCCAATCACATCACTGCACTGCTCCAAGGTCACATGACATTCACACGGCATTGATAGGCCCCGATGGCTCGCAGATCCCCGCTGAAAGTAGCCAAGCACACCAACACTACCAAGCTTCACCTCGCTGGCAACCCCAAAGCTGCCTTTGTACGAATTTTGAGTGACGAAGTTAATCTTATAATCTTGTCGGAGGGACAATAGCGGCTTCTGGGACACACAAAAGAGAGTCTCAGGGAGGGAGAGCTCCTCCTTCTCTCGTCGTGGCTGGAGGCGAGACAGTTAAGGCCCGTTCATTACTTGCGACAGTCGCTGAGCGGGACCAGCGACTCAGGCTACTAATTTTTTTGTCGCTAGAGCTACCAAAACAGGTCGCCACCTACCGGTTTTGGGCAGTCGCTTCCTGACCGATTTCTTGTAGTCGCAAAGCGAGTCGCTGGACGGCGGAGCCAATCACAGTCTCTGTCGGAAGTGAGGCGTGCATTTGTTTACATCCGCACTGGCACTCCCGGCATCTGGTAGCTGGCATTGAGTTCTCCCTCGGAAGCTCTTATTAATGCTTTCAAAGACTGTCCGCTTCTTTGCAATAATTAGTGGCACCCTGACCACAAGGACCCATGGACAAAAGCTGCAGGCCTCGAATGCGATCGGCGACATTTTCGGCACGGCAGGTACTACGTACAATATCACGTGTTGAGGGACGCTCCGAAGCACCATTAATTTTTTTATTTTTTTTCTGTCGGCGCCTTTGTTTGATCAGGAAAACTGCTCAGCCGGCTCGGGAAGGTGTTGATTATTATCCGTTAAGCTGGCAGTGAGCCTGTCGCACTCGCCGGTCGCCTCAATGGGAACACTGGTAGTCGCTAGTCGCTTTGTCGCTGTCGCTTCAGCGCCACTGTCTTAAGTCGTAAGCGTGAACGGGCCTTACTGTCACTAGCTGTCAAGGTCCCTAGACGGGCATTACAACGAGGCATGAGCGACATCCACCAGGTGCTCTTTGCTCATCGTTTAATTCATTTTAAAATTCCTTTTCGTTGTCTTTTTTTCAAAGAGAGATTGGTCTGTCTGATGTTATAATGCTCCCTTGAACACGAATAGACCAAGAAATAAGCGTCAAAATTTCGTTGTAGAATCCCTTTAAGGCCCCTCAGTATCTGCCAAATTCAATACGATAACAGTTGTCACTCTTTAGCGATGAATTGAAGCATGAAATTAGCTTTTTATGGCTACTCCTAGAGTCACTCAATGTTCCCAGAGTACCAAAACTCCTAGGCTTGAGGCACCAAGATGGTGGATCAATCTTTTTTTTTTCTCTGGTCACCATGAGTTTTTAGAAAACATGTTTTTGCACAAAAGCAAACGAGAAAAGCTCTTTTTGTAGGAACTTCATTGTAGATTAGTACAAAATGACAGGAGCGCATATGTTTCGGTGCCAATTAAAATGGCCGATTAAAGCCACAATATAACAGTCACAGCGGGCAGTATCGAATGTGACTCTTCCGAAACAATACAAGCAGCCGAGCAGTTCCCCGAGTGGCTGCGGCGGGAGAAACGGCGGCATTGCGATCGCCAAGTAGTTCGGTTCTCGAGTATGGATCGGTGCCTGCACCTTTTCAAAGCAGGCTCTATGGCAGTTTTCCAGCCGAGTTGTTCTATACTCGGCGACAGCTTTTTGGCAATGCAGTGGAGAGGAGGAGAGCCCGCGCACAGCTTTATTCAGCGCTCAAAATGGGAGAAGGAATGAACACCATATTGGCCATATTGAACTTTTCCCCCGGGAAGGCTCCCCAAAACGCGCAAACAATCGTCTTCTAACCTGTCCCCCCCCCCCCCCCCCCCGAAAAAAAAAGTAGGAAAGAAAGAAAATTCTAAAAGCTCAAGCCGCAAACAGAATTGACAAAGAGAAGCGATGCAAATGGGAGAAAGCTAAAAAACACTCTGCATGCACGCACAGAAATAAAAAACTTCATCACAAAGCGGCTGTTCACGAAGAGTAGTGATTCAGAAAAGGAGATAAGCTAAAAGAACAAACTCTGCACGCACGCCAAATAAATAAAAAAAATCAAACCTTTTAGCGCATTTGTTACAAGGTGGAAGCGAAGAGATGAGAAAGAAAGAGAAGGCCCTCGCCTTACAACAAACGCATCGTGGAAGTTCGTTGTCGGTTTTTGCCATATCAAACTACTTGCTATATCGAACTGATCGTAGCGTTTCCTGCTGTTTGTTATACACGAACTCATCTCTGCTACGTCACGGCGCGGTGGTGGCGCGTCGGTCGCACTTCCGGTCTGGGGCTGTGGGCGGAAGGCCCCATGCCAGACGTGTATTCCTGCGTTGTTTTGAAAGGAACCTGACGGAAACATGCCTTTTCGTCAAACCGCCGCGACTGTGGCTGTACCAGAAGAGTCGAGAAAGGTTTGAAGATCAGTTTTCATGTGCTCGGTTCGTCCGAGAACGTGGATATGTGCCGTGAAAATGGTAAACCAGACGCCGCCGGACCACAAGTGCTTGGGCGGGAAGCACTTTGGGTTGAATTCACGGATACTTGTGGTCATCGGATTTATTTGTTTTGTTCCAACATGAACGCCGGAAAACCGTCAAGTTGTACGGCCCACCTGCGGACTACGTTCAGTGCGTCTTCAAGTTCAAACGGCCGCCTGATTGTTCGAACTGTCGTCTGCTCTTTCAAACGCTTCTGCTTGTCGTCTGCTCTTTTAGACGACACCGGCCCGTAGACCAAATGTTGGCCCGGTACTTGCGATAAGAAGTAAGTGCAGGCCTCAAAAGACTTAAGTTTGAAGGTTGGTAAGCAGGCTCGACGTAAACAGTAGATACAAGGAGATGTTGATTATTGTTACCAGCGGCCATCACCGACTTGTTATGCCTGATTCACTTCCGTCCGATTCTGCTTGCGATTTTCAGTATCGACGTCGACCATCTCAGCTACGGTTCACACTTTTGCAGCCCGAGCGACGTCGCGACTGAAATTTGCGAGCGAAAACTCATCATGTGAATCAGGCTTTAGCGTACATTCTGCGGCGTCCACGCGGAATGAATCGCCGCATGTCAGATTATTCACGCGAAGTTTTGCGGTTAACGAGCCTCATTAATTTCGCTGACGCCGCTCATGTAGTCAGACACTGCCAGGAAGACGTAGAATCAACAATTCGAAAGCGATAAAGGGCAGGGGCACTCACACTGACGCCGATAACATCGCGTTTCAATGGTTTGTTTATGGGCGACGGCGAGCTTGTTGCTCACACCCCATCGCGCATGCGCGGCGCCGATGGCGTCCGCTAGGAGCGCTCCGGGCGCTCCGGTTTGTTTGTAAACATGAGTTGAGTGTCCCAGATTTTGACAAAATATTTTCTAACCGCGTGCACTGCACCCATCCCCTAGTTGATGAAACACTCCTTCCACATGATTGTATATTTAAGTTTCTCACTGATATTGGCCTTATACACCGACTGTGATTTTATTTTCCACCCCGAACTCATGACCATATACCTTTTACACGCATATACTATAAGCGTGCGCATCTTCATAGTTTTATCACATTACCAGCTACAGCTTTTTCTTCTCTTTAACCCTTCTAGCTGCAATAGTTCAAGCTCTTGGCGGATTAGATGCTGATCTGCCATTAAACCCCAATCTATATATCAATCAATAAACATAAAATACTTCTGTTTCATATTTTATATAGTTTCACCCGCCTTATTTCTTTAGAGTTACTCATATCATATCAGATGCAAAACCCATCCACCAAAGGCAAACTGCCTGAGCCTGAAATATATACATTTTCTCGTTCTGATCCCCAATTTTACTGCAAATCGTCAGTACCGAAGACTTGAGATGCAGCCTTGAGGCTTGATATTTGTGCACTTAGGCACACTGCATGACAAGCACATCCTCGAGATCATCCGACAGGAAATTGTTAGTCAGTATAAAGTAGTGACTTGATCAAGCTACCACGTAGCACCTCATGTCGTGCGAACATTCCCTGGGTGTTCGGAATGTTAAAGGAACGTTAAAACACCATTCGGAACGTTCTAGAAACGTTTGTATGCGAACATTCCCTACAAGTAAGCTGCTCAACATTCTAGGAACGTTCGTTGGTGAACATTCGTATGCAGAATGTTCTCGAACATTCGCCTTCGAACATTCATATGCGCAACATTCTTTGAATGTTCGCTTGCGAACATTCCTAGAAATTTTTGCAGGTGAAGCAGTCTGTGGTTCGTGGAAACACCATCCACTTTTGTGCCAAAAATATGCAAATGAATTGGAATTTCTGGAAACTTAGCATAAGGGATCAGTTTTATCTTATATGAGTCTACCGAGGAATGTGATATAAGGTGTAGGAGAAAAGCAGTGGTTTTCAAAACTTGATAGAACTTGGCACTCACTGCGTATGTAGAGGTGCAGTTTTGAATAGACCTGATTTTAATCATGTGGGGTTCGAAACTGTGAAAACGGCTATATCCTGCATTTTAATGTGGATGCCATGTAGTATCTGTTATTCTTAACCCTTTCAAACGCTACGTACACAATGCGTACAGCGTAAAACACTGTTGTTGTTTTTCAGGGAATATATAGTATATGGAGTCGTTTGATCAATTTGAGCGGAATAGTATACTCTACATCTCGCTACCAGAGTTTGTGGAGCAGATCTTAGTGCAAATTTTATTCACAAATCGAGTTTGTGGAGAAAATGTTTTCCACGATAAATGGCGAGCGGCAGAAAGGGTGAAGCTCGGAGTGAGTAATCGGATATGTATGCAGCACATATTTCGAATGAAAGAAGTTGACAAGTGTCAGATAGGAGTAAATTGTCGCCAGTACATGGTAAGGCTAGTGTGCTGGAAAGCAGGAATCTTGTTCCTGCGCCTTTGTAAAATATATTTCGATTAAAAATTACTGATCGCCCTGTGAGGAGCTTTTACCACATCCATATATGTAGTATGGCTCATTGGTGCTGCGGCAGAGATGTTTCGGTGGCGCCCTCGATCGTTTGGTTACCTTTCGTCGTCATTACCTTGTGAACAACAAGTTCGATGGTGTTTCGTGGAAGCCTGAAATCATAGCGCTCTCCGTCTTAATTGTAGTTCTGACATTCCTCTCACTTCCGTCGATGATACATCGCGTCCTTTGCTGACGTAGTCTGCAATGGACCTTTTTCACATACCGACGGCACCAGGCGGTGGCTGCACGAACTAAAAATCGAGAAAGGGACCTACCTGTGCTACCAATCGATAATGGGAGCTACGCTGCCAGTTTTCTTCGTTCTCTGAGCAGCGGGGCGTGCCCAACGCGCCGTCCAAGTGGGGCATCCGTGGCGTCCACTTAAACGTCGTGTTATTCTTTCCGTCCGCTTTTCTTTTTGCGTAACACAATTATATGTATGCTGCAATTACGTTTTCTACTCGCTGATCCACAGCCTCCTTCCGAATTTCCTCGATTTTTCGTGCAGACTTCCGCCACTTGGCATCGGGCGCTCGCGCGTGCGCAGAACGCTTCTCGGAAAAGGTCCATTGTGGTTTTTCCTCAGAATAAATACCTGAACTATTATAAGCATTATTCCATGAATGTTGATTTACTGTTCTGAGAATGTTCTGCAAACATTAGTCTGTTTTTTGAAACATTCTTAGAATGTTTTGATTGTTTATTCAATGTTCATTCAATGTCCCTGCAAACATTTCGTGGAGAATGTTCCTCAGATATGTGATGGATAAGTCTCTATGCTACGTTCTAAGAGCATTTAGAGAACGTTCCCAGATACATTCGGAAACGTACCGAGAACGCTGCAAATGTTCTTGCTAATGTTCTTGGAATGTTCTTCAAATGTTTCTGTGCTACTTGGGTAGTTGGTACTTCGACATGATAAAACAGCGCACAGAGGAAGAGAAAATAACAGGTAGAACGAAAGAGCGCTGACTCCCAACTGATTTCAACTACAAATCAGTTAAAGGAGACCCCGCAACAACTTTTTGACTGGTTTTTAATTTGCACCAAACTTAAAGCGGTCATGAAACGCTTTTCCAACTTTTTCCTGTTTGGCTTTCCTCCTCAACTCATAAATCGAGCATTCCACCAAACAGTTCAAGAAGACGAAAAGAGGGAAGCCCCTCTTGCTCGGACTCTCGTTTGTCTAATCCGGAAACATCCATTCTCCCCTAGAAGATTAGCCCGTCGCTCAAAATTCAGACAAAAGTTGCTTTCCCCACCCCGTTCACCCCGAAGCTGACAGTGCTGTGGAAGCTACGTGCTCCTTGGGCCAGCCACACTTTTGCCACGTGATGACGCTCCTTCGCGCATACGCACGCGCAGAGAATGAGGTCAGGTGATGAAAGGAGGCGACTGATTGGTCCGGCAAGCGCGTACCTTCCACCACAATGTCAGCTTAGGGGTGAAGGGTTGAAGTGAGGTCCGGCTTCGTGTGACGTCAGTTTGGACCCGGTAACGCGCTTTTGGGACCGCGGATGTATGACAGTCAAAAGGCAAAGAGCTTACGAGGGGAGGAGGTACGAAATAGTCCGCTGTGTTTTCAATTTTTCGCCCTGAAAGTCAGGCTTTTGACTTTCTACCTTTTTTCTTTTGGCCCACCGAACGACGTGCTATTAGTAAAATCCCAATCTAAAATGATTCATCCCAGCCCAAAATTCGTTTCATGGGACCTTAAGCGCACTGAACGTAGTAACTTAATGAAACTTTTCTTTTCGCAAAAATTCGCTTTATTTCCGAAGTTATAGGCAAATTAGAATTACAAAAAGAAGCAAAAAGCCACCTCTCTGCATGACATCGCAGATCCTCCTGGCTTGAGTGGCCGTGAATCTTAGAGTGAGTGGAGCAGTGAGCTCTTCGAACTATCACGGCAAGCCGCACTGCACGCCGTCGATCTGGCTCGAGAGGGCGCTTGCAGCAAAAGGAGCATGTGTTGGATAGGCTGTTTGAAGCACCGTCACTATACTTCGTTCCACCTTCCGTCCAGACGCAGCCGATGCTACGAGATTATATGACGAATCAGACAGCGTCAAAAGGGCACCATCATGGTGCTCGTGATATTTCTGTCCGTGTTCTATCATCGCTGAACCAATCATAAACAAAGAAGGCACAGTGACTTGCACTTTTGACGCTGCTTGATTGGTCCCGTTTTCTCGTAGCATCCGCCGCGTCTGGACGGAAAGGTGAAACGGGGGTATAGATCAACTCAGTTATGGACTCAGTGGCGGGAACTCCCTTAGACGCTTGCACATTGGAGGGGGTCCGAAAACCGTGGTCCGATTTTTGCAGCTAGGTGGCGCTGGCGGCGCATTAATCCACGCGTTTTCGTCTGCTCACTGCCTCACGCGGCTGCTTTTGAGTCCCGACTCCTCTCGAGGTTCAGCATGGTTTCGGGTTAGCTTTTGCCCTTTCGCCAGTAAAAAGTAAAAATGTGACTACCAACAGCAGCAGAAGCAATTTCTGCTGCTGTTATTTGTAAGAAAAGGCACAGAACCGCGCCGTCAATGATGATAGCGAGCGATTAATGACAAGGAGCGCGCGCCCTCTAACAGGCGCCACGCAAAGCGACCCCCCTCCGGAGCGAAGTTCCAGAACGGAAGTTGTTCTAATAACGTTGGTTTGAAGCGGGGCAGCCAGGGCGGCTTGCATAGCATTTGCTGCGCGATTAAAGACTATTTCTGGCATAACATCATTCGTCATGCAAACGACCCAGCAAACACGGGGCAAAGATCAGTACAGTGAACGGGAGCCATTTCGCGCTGCCATATTACCAAATGGCCTTGGTAGTGCTTCCTCCGACGCCCGTCGGACGAGTGGGGTCTGTGTGCAAATCACTCCTCCGACGCCGGAAGTGACGTAGTCCGGTCGGAGGAGAGACGCCCGTGTGGAAATCACTCCTCCGACGCCGGAAGTAACGTATCATCCCCGGCCCCGGATGTTGCCTTTGTTTGTTATGACATGTGCCCTACCATGTGCGTTTGCCACTGTAGTCTTCCGTGGTCGGGTCGTCGGGTCCTGCCCCGTACTGTACGTACCATTCCTTCCTGGCCGCTCTGCCGTCGGTTCCGGTCACGCAAGCTATTTTGACAGATTTTCGCACTCTTTCAAGCGTTTTGTTTAGCATTTATGCCTCGAGTTTTGGTCAAAAACCGAGGCTAGAAGCGCGAGCTCATAGCATTAATGCGCGAGAGCTTGTGTCGGCGAGATGTGCCCTGAGCGAGGAGCTCGCGCTTGTAGCCTTGTTTTCCCAGGTGTCTGAGAGGCAAGCCGATATTGATGTTGTCATCCTGCACGTCGGCACTACTAACTCCAATATTAGTGCAAGCGTGTACTTACATCGACAAATCTCGTCGTCTAGCTGCTCTGTGAACGCAATCCAGTGATGCAGATCGCCTTTTCTGCCGTTTTTCCGAGACGGGAGAATAGGTTCTGCTTATTGAAATGGCAGCTAGTCCCGCTGCAGAAATACAGGCTCTGAATAACCGATACCGAGAGGTGAACTCGCTTCTGCGAGTCGTGTCGCAGGGAAGGGTTCAGGGTTCCTCGACGGGCTGGCTGACGAGTGGCACCAGTGGATCGGCCGCGGCGGCGTCCACCCAAGCCGGATGGACAACAAGGTACGAACGTGCATTATGAAGTTGCACTAAAGAGCGCGAACATAGAACGGCAACGATTGCCAGGATGGCCGTAAAAAGGGGGACCTGAAAATTGACCCGGGCACATGGCGAGCTGAAATGTTGGTTGGATCCAACACTGCACAAAATGGAAGGTAGACCAGTCTTTATTGTCAAAAACCGAGGATGAAAATAAATAATGGGTTCGGTGAAGTCCACGTTTCCGGGTTGGAGGGACCGTAGTGTAGCTCAGTGAGGAACGTTTCAGCTGCCTCATTAGCCAGCTGCGACAATCGCCTTTTGAGAGCAAGGATTCGTGCGAGGTGAAAGATTAGCCGCTGGCGTCTGTCAGCATCAGTTAAGACGTCCTCAGCTTCTCTCTGCATCGCGTGGAGAAAGGTGCTCACCCGTGTTTCCGCGTTGCGCAGGTGAAGTCCTGAGAGAATGCGGTAGCGCTCCCACCTTGCAATCCAGCATTTCCAATTGCTTGTGTCGCAACAATCGGACATTTCCTGGGTGCCCTCCGATCGCTGAAATGCGTCTTTCTGTCCTCGAAGTTCACCTCTACCACCATGGCGTATTTACAGCTGGCTCCAAGGAAGCGCAGATATGGTTTTGACATTTGGCCGATGGCTTGCTTTCTCTACCGACTACCGCGTCGACAACGCGTAAAACTAAATAAATGCGCGCGCGGGTCATGGTGGCCGGCTAGCGGATCCAATTGCCCAAATCATTGATTTATTTAAAAAAACAAAAAAACTAGGTTTTTTAATAAATTTTTAAATTCATCTTTATATATGTACATAAATGTTGATTTCGGTACACACCTTTTATGCCACTAATTATATTCCAATTTAGAAAAAAATTATGTACATTAAAATTTTAAATAATTTTATAAGAGTAAAGGTATATGCACTATGTCCTGCACCTCGACCGGAAATGGCTATACGCACTACGCGGAGAGCTAATGCCATTTGGGTCAACCTTTCGGACGGCGCATGTATCACTGGTGAGCGTGTTAAACACCCCCCCCCCCTGGTCTGCGTTCACGCCGCTTCGCGTCGACTGTGTGCGGCTGCTAATAACAAAACTTAACCCACTCAGCCCCCCGTTGTACGTGCCACTTCACGGCGTCCAGCCAGCAACCCAAGCTCTGCTGTCTCCGATTGTACCTCTGGAAAGGGAGTCCCCATACCATTTGGTTCCTCAAAGTTTCGTCAACAACATTGTTTTTTTTTTTGTTCTTTTTCCTTAGTGTTATTTGTCAAAAAGAAATTTCGTAAATATCGAAATTCATTAGCAAAGATCAATCCACCCGCAACTTGCCAAAATGGACGCAGCATGTGAACCCCAACTGGGAATGGGAAAACTGTTTAAACTCCAACTGGGAATTCCTCCAACCAGTTAATTCCTTAACTGGTCCCAGTTCAGCCCCACCCGTTCCCCAACTGGGCATGGTCAAACCAGTTGACTCCCGATTGGGAATAATTCAAGCCATTTGACCCCTTAGCTAATCCCAGTTGAAACCTGTTGAGATGCCAACCTGTCCCAGTTAGGCCTTTTCGCATGGGTGCCTTGTAAAGTTTAAAGGCACAGCACTTTTTCTGTGAAATCTTCAAGGCAACATCCTTAACAATTTGAACGACTGAGGTTGGGCTGACAGTCCGCTTTGGTGCTAATGTCAAGTACTGTGTGCAGGTCCTCGCTGTGTTCATGGGCCAGCAAATGCGGAACGTCCTGGAGAAGATGGCCAGGGCCAGGATCAAGCAGGACCACAAGGAGACAATGCCAGGGCAAGAGTGCCAGTGACATCATCTTTGTGTCACGGCGCAGGCACGGGGTTCGGAGCTACCACAGCTGGCTCTGCTTGCTCGAGCGGAGCCGGCTGCACTAACGCCAATCCACGTGCCAAGCCGTAGGTGCGCAAAGGAGAGGGCGGAACAATGACTTCACTGGCACTCTTGTACAATGTTTCAGGTTCAGTTTGGTGCCGTATATCAGGGTGCCATTTCTCGACCCCGTAGCACCTACTAAGAACTTTTTTTTTGTCGAAATTTGACTGCACTGCTAGAACATATTGAGGTTTAGCTTCAATTCCCCCAAAGCAATATGTGTCCAAGTGTAAATTAAAAAGTTAATTCAATAATTTTAGTTTCTTAGCTAACTAATTACCTAAATTCGCCTTTTTTCTAGTGGCCACCATGGCCTTGTGATGTTGACTCTAGATGTCTATGGGAATTTCTCTCCTTAGCTATCTGCAAACATGTTTTAATTTTTTTACATTGAGATGACCATTGTATTGATACCGTTTTAATTGAGCCATTTATTGAGCTTGGCAGAGATTGGCGCTTCTCCGCGTGCACCGGAGCAATGCAAGAAAGCTAACCACAGGAGCACGGGCGCTTCTCCGCATGCACCCGAGCAATGCAAGAAAGCTAACCACGGGAGCACAGGCGCTTCTCCGCGTGCACCGGAGCAATGCAAGAAAGCTAACCACGGGAGCACTGGCGCTTCTCCGCATGCATCGGAGCAATGCAAGAAAGCTAACCACGGGAGCGCTGGCGTTTCTCCAGAAGCACCGGCGCACAAGGGAAAAGTTACCAAAAGAGCGCGGTGCTTTCCGCATGCACCGGTGCAATGTGGGAAGGCTTACTGCGAGAGCACAGGCGCTTCTCCGCGTGCGCTGGTGCAATAAGGAAAAGCTTAACACGAGAGCACTGTCGCAAAGTATTAAGCTTGATACTAGCATTATATTGAGAACACCACAGTTTGGAGAGACGTGGTTGATTACTGCACTGTATAGGCAATCGTTCACAGCATTTTCAAAAATATTTTTTACTACCAAAAGAAAATGATAGACATTTACAGCTTTCTGTTATGCCGAATTAGAGTGCAGCTCTTGAGGAGGGGAAGGGAGGGTGCCCCTCCTCATCCATACCCTATCTTGTGCTCGTCCCCTGCTCCTCTTCCCCTCCTTTCCTTATCCTCCTGCTCCTCTCGAGGTATTTTGATTTTCCAATATACCGTGCTAAACAATCTTAGAAAGATATACAGGGTATTTCACGAAAAGTGGACAAATTCGATAATGTGAAAACTATGCGTCACAACAAAAAAAGGCTTGTGTCGTTTTGGTCCTGGGTCAGGGGCCTATTTAGGAAAGTTATTAAAGTCTGGGATAATTAGATTGTTAATTATTTTTGTATAATTAACTTTTTTGATATTGTGTTTAAGGGCATGGTTTCAATTAGAAAATTGCTCAGCATCATCGAAAAACACTGAATCATCAAATTGCAAGAAGGCACACGCAGCATTTTACGGCATTCTGAAAAGTCGCACATATTCGACGGGTTTGTAAGTTTCGATTTGCTATCGGAGCGCATCTCGGCCCCGACGGCACTGCTCCCCGTGGAGAAATAGTGCAACCAACCACTGCTGCGCTGTCCTCGTGCAACGCAGCAGAGGCTGGTTGCACTATTTCTCCATGGGGTGCAGTGCCGTCGAGGCCGAGATGCGCTCCGATTGCAGACCGAAAGTTACAAACCCGTTAAATATGTGAGATTTTTCAGAAAGACGTAAAATGTGTTTTTGATGATGCTGAGCAATTTCTTATTGAAACCATGTCCTTAAACACAATATTAAACAGTTAATTATGCAAAAATAATTAACAATCTAATTATCCCGGACAATAATCAATTTTTCTAAATAGGCCCCTGTCCCAGGACCAAAACCATACAACCCTTTTGGTTTGTTCCGACGCATAGTTTTCTCAATATCGAATTCGTCCACCTTTAGTGAAACACCCTGTATATATAAATCCTGGTATTCTCGCTCACCGCTCGTCCGGAGAAAGGAAATATAGTTCTCACATCTGGAAGCTCCACTCTAAGTTCTGCCGGTGCCAGGAAACAGGACAGCAGGAGCAAGGCGGGGAACAAGACTGCGTTAAATCAACAATTTGACGAAGCACGTGATACTCTATGTCATCCTATGTCATCGCACATGTGAGGTAATTACTACAGGCAACAAACACCTATTGCACCTGGGTAATAGCAAATTGTTACAGCCTATGCCATATGCATTGATGTTCCTGCTTCTTGCAGGCACGTCCGCCATATTGTGATATCAAAGTGTCGACAATGTAATTTTAGAGTTGGAGTTTTTGAAGATGTCTACCGATGCCTTTGTAAACTGAGCTACAGGCGAACTACAGCTGCACTGCTTCATGTTCTTTCATGTGTAACCAGTCATTTTGTACGCTTCTATGTTTGCTTACTGTGCACTATCTCACCTCTCTCGGGTTCAGTCATTATAAAATGCCATCGCTCTGCCTCATCTTTATATATCTGCATCTGTTACAATGTACCGTCGCCATTTGGATAATCTTACATTTGTCTGTTGACTGAATGTGTGTTTAGGATTTTCTTGTTTGCTGGTTGTCATGTTTGTGTTGGTACACCACGGGGAAGACCGATGTGGTTGTTTTTGGGCGGCCAAAATAAAGATGATTATTATAACCCTGTTGCTGACCCTCCTAATTTGACGGCCACAAGTGACAGCCCTTTTTTGCCTGCACTATCTATTGTCACCGTAGTGCTGGCAACTCGTTTGCAGACATCTCTGGACTAGTCAAGCCTGTCAAATCGTTATTTGTAAAGAAAAGTGGTGTTACATATTTCCTCGTGTCTCTGCGGTACAAGGCAGCGTTTGTCTGCCTGATCGACGCGTACACAGAGTCGCAAATACTTCCTTAGAAAACTCTTTTCTCCATTATAATCAAATGTATAAAGAACTTAACATTGCCACTCTTTCTGAGCATTTGTGCTTCCCACTTATCTACACACTTCTACAAGCATAAAAGCAGCAATATTAGGAAATTAGCTATCAAAACTTAAACGCAGTTTGGTAAATCTGCATGGGACATGGTCTGATTTATTCGACTTGTAGGTTCGGTATCCATCGGATCAATTCCAGAAAACCAGACCATACCAAATTTCACCTGCAGAGCGCAAAGATATCTAATAGCAAATCAACGAAATGTTGGGAAAAAAATGATTCAGTCCATCTTCATCCCTTGGCCATCCACCATTGCCCTCGTATAAAGAATTGGGGGCTCAATGTCGCATGCAGCAAATGAAACAATTGGCAGTGGCCATGCACTGATACACGAATCGGCAGGATGGAGAATAAAAATTAAGTGATTTAAATTGCAATCGAAATGATTTAGATTATGATTTTATTCATGCATGGGTAAATTACTTCCAAAATGTAATTCAATTACTTTACTCCTAAAGTAGTTTAATTACAATTACTACTACCTAAAAATAATTCATTGCAATTACAAATTACTTCTAAAAACGAATGCAATTACTTTACAATTACTTATTTCTGAAAGTGACACTACTTGGGCCACATAACTTTAAACCAGTTGTTTAGAATGCAACGCATTTGTTCATTCCTTGCCCCAATGTTTGAGGAGGCTTAAACATTGCTGTATAAATGTCACGTATTGTACTTTCCTTTTATAAATTTTGTTAAAGCAATGATAGAACCTGACAGTTTGGGCAATGAAGTCCTACGTTCTTATATTTTAAATAATATAAATCAGTTCATATACTCAAAGATGCCAGATCGCTAAAGTAAAATTGGGTTGACACGCTATTGTTAGCCAGGCAAATAAAAATGTGACAATTAGTGATATCTAAATATTTTAATCGAGTAAATATAAAACTACAATCCACACGCGCTAATACGAGCGCATTCACATACAAATGTTTCTTCTTATGAATTATTTACATTGAGTTGAAATCATAATGGCTCAGAAATATATAAGAACCGAATTTGGGCTCCTGAATCAATGGTGACAATATTCACAGGTGTGAGGTAAGTCTCAAGAATGCTTATGCAAATAATATACAGGAAATAAACTTTAAAATAATACAAAGAAACAAACGTGAGACGTCCTGCAAGGGGGATGTAAATAACTGGCAAAAAATAAAAATAACTTTATATGCAATTAAAATATCCAACCTCGACGGAAAGCTGAAGCTCAATTGTTTTCTTTAAATATATTGGCATATTTACTCTATTGCTTTCTGCTTGCATCACAAACGGCGGCACACGGTGCCATTGAGGTAGGCTCTAAAGAGGATTGTCTCAGCCCGCAGTGTAAGCAACAAACATGGTGACACTATTTTTTTGTGCGTGTGTGTGCATGTCTACTATGTGTGCGACTGTGTCACCGAGTGCTAAACCGCTTGTGCGAGCACTGAAGCTTTCAGAGAGGTTCCGTCAGCACCAGAAAGCCTTGCAAAAGTAATTGTAATTGTGCCTCAGAGTTTGTAATTACTGATGCTAGAAAGTAAATAAATTACAATTGCAATTCCTTTTAGCAGAAAGTAATTAATTACAATTACAAATTACCAGAAAAGTAATAAAATTGCAGTAGTTCAATTACTGTAATTGAATTACTACCCAAGTAAAAATTTAATCACCGATTCTATCATGTTGATTGGAATCAAACATTTTGATATAAGATATCTTGAAAAACATTGACTTTACCACTGAAACCTCAATCATTTTATTCTTTTCAGGTGCATTTATATTTTCATTCCATGTCAAATAATTATTAAGTAATACTGTTATGAGGATAAGGAGCAAATATAAGACTTCGTTGAGGCAAAAGTAAAATAGAGAATTGAACGCTCTCTCTACTTTTCAGCTCGTTCTTCAGGTATAGCAAAACAAGGGAAAGGGTAGAGTCAAGAGCAAGAAAACTATCCGTGCATGAACAAGCATACAAACTCATATACCAGCAGAGAGAGGTATAGAAGCAGGAAGACAGACTAAATATATGGTGGTGGTTGATCTTGCATATTCTAGTGTATTTAATATCTTGAGAGAAATAATATTTCTCTCAAATGCATTTACCTTTTCATTCCATGTAAAATAATTATCAAGTAATATTGATATGAGATTAATGAGCAAATATAAAACTTCTTTGAGGCAAAAGTAAATCAGAGAATTGAACGCTCTCTCTACTTTTCAGCTCGTTCTTCAAGTATAGCAAAACAAAGGCAAAGGGTAGAGTCAAGAACAAGAAAACTATGCGTGCATGAACAAGCATATGAACTCAGATACCAGCAGAGAGAGGTATAGAAGCAGGAAGACAGACTAAGGTATATGTTGGTGGTTGATCTTGCATATTCTAGTGTATTTGATATCTTGAGAGAAATAATATATCTCTCAGAATGCAATTTAAATCAAATCGATGATTTTTTTTTCTTTTTCTTTTTTTAATTTTGCCAGTGAGAAAACTGTAATGTCCAGTCAATCAATGCGGCCTATTGCCATAAGTGCTCTTCGGAGGCCGAGATTCGCGTACGGATTTCTTGCAGTAAATGTAAATAATGAAGTCTTTTAGGCCTCTTTTCCGCAGTGCACAACTTCGTAAGGTGAAGCGCACTTGCGGGTTTCCTGCTTTCCTGCAAAACACAATCTTGCAGGGAGAAGCGCGCTTTTGGGATGTTAGGTCTACTGCTTTCCCATCTCCTTGCAAGGGGCAAGTATGTTTGCTGGTTCTTCGCTTTCCCACAAGGAAAATGCAGGGGGAATCGAACTTGCGGGTTACTTGGTCCGCCGCTTTCCCGCCGTACAGCAAATAGAAGGGGGAAACCCTCTTTCCAGGGTATAAGCTTTTTTTGAGTTTCAAACTGTTCCACAAGGCAGATTCTTGTAGGAAGGACCACTTTTGCGGGTTTCGCTATTCTGGATAGCGTACGTTTGTAATGACAAGCGCGCTTGTGGGCTTTTCACTGCACAGATGTCGTAGAAAAATGTCCTTCCAGGGGCAAGCAGACTTCCGAGTTAATTGTATTTGTGTCTTTAAACCTCTACTTCAGCAATGTTGATAGTGTGATGAAGCACGTTTCCTCCCAATTATAAGGTTAGTACAAATAAATGCTGTACAAAACACGCCTTAGCCTCAGCCAGGACTCTGCACTCAGCATACAATGTATACATAAAAGAAAACGCATGGTGGTATAGCTATTTAATTTGAATTATTAAATCAGTACAAAACAGTAACAATCAAAACTTTCCGTGGTGAGGAACACTTCAAATGTTAAAATGTTAAGTTGCATAAGCAACGATGTACTAGAATAATACTTTCTTTATATTGCTTGCCTGCTTAATAGTTCCTGCACTTGGAGAGTTCATTTAATAATTAAGCTATCTCTCCACAATTCAGTACCATCTAACCTCTGAAACAATAATTACATTCAGGAAGTCATCTCCAGCTATCCTGTCACTCACCAGTTCAATCGATCATTCCCTTGCATAGGACTCGCATGCTTGCAAAGGATTCCAGCTGAACTGACACATGGGCTTCACCCTTTCATACATATATTATTTCTGAAGAATCATACAAAATTTAAGGTCTCATCAGCAAATTTTAATAAGAGAAGGAGATGGTGGTCTATGTGTGAAATATGATTAATAAATGAAAGATTACGGAAGGAAGGTAAAAAGAAAGGATCTACCAATCTATGGAGGGATAAATTTAAAGGAGATGGAAGAATAAGCAGATAAATGAAACAAATTATTTAGTGCAGAAATATAAGTGTGCATACCTAAGAGGATCATGTAGAGTGAAGAGACGGGAGTATAGCAAAGTAATGTAGTCTAGCCGTGGGTCTCATAATCAGGGTCTTGTCAGGAGGCCAAAGGGAATGTAAAATATACTAAAAATGTTTCCGAGAAAATTACTCGTACAAGATTTTGTACCAAATGTCACCATTTGAGATTTTTTGGGGGAATGCCCCAACCAATGATTCCTCTGGAAACTGAAGTGCACGTGGCTCCAAAGAATTTCTCGGAATACTCCAGAAAATTTCCCTTGAGATTTACTTTCCTTAATGTTTATAAGGTTCATGCAGGGTCTTTTGCTGATTTTATTATTGGAAGCTTCTCAGTTTCGACAAAATTAATTTGAATTATAGCAATAATCCTCTGTCTCTCTGTGTGTGAGTCTGTCTTTACAAAATGCAGTCATCGTGGTCAGCATCAAGGTGTTTGAAAAATTTTATCAGGACACCCCAAACAATCTGAAAATTATGAAAACCAAGTTAATGCTTAGGAAGAACCCGAGAATTTCAGACATGTAATTGGTCAATCAACGAATGTTTCCACAAAAGGTTGTGCAACAGGTGGTCATTCTATAGGTGGTCGGCCTAGATCAGGGGAGGCCAAACTGACATTAATCAAGAGCCGCAAGCAAAAGTGTAAATTTTTAGGAAGCTGCAAGGTGGGATGGGGGTAATAAGGTGGAACTCTCGTCCTTTCCTCATGCTTTCAAGAAGGCTGCGAAGTATACTGATGTAAATATTTACATCAGTATACATTGCAGCCTTCTTGACCACGTGCCACCTCTTCTTTCTCCCGTGCACCCAGTTGGCTTGTCCGGTACAGAGTCATTAGTACCACTGCTACCATGCATTAAATCACTGGCTTTGTGACATGGCATTTGGATTGCAGCTTGGGAGTCTTAGTGACAGCGATTATACTGAGATTACTTGATTGCTTTGATGCTGGACGAATATGCACAGTATGAATGTGGAAATTGATAATGTGCAACAGTTAGTATTCATTTGTAACAGGTAGAGTAAGTATGATTGAGGCATAATTCAGAGAGATTATACATGTATTCTAAGCATCTTCAATGGTTCAAATTTTTCCAAACTTTAGAGCTTATCAGGTTTGAAAGTTTGGAAATTGTTAAAGTTTGAAAATTATAGAATTTCTCAACATAAGAAGTTCAAAATGTTTGGAAAATTTCCGAATGTTTTGAAACCTGGGTTTGATCTTTGAACCTCCGGTTGAAAAGAAGGATTCCAGCATATATCTCTGTATTCAACTGAACAGTCGGTTCAGCCCAACTAAATGCAGAAATGTAAAGTGGGGCAGCACGTTAGGATATTGGGACAGGAGAGAGTATACGCTGCAATTTAATAGACTTACAGGACGGTGAGGGCGATGTGCTCCCTGAATGAGTCGACCATCATCTTCTACTGTGATCACACTACACATTTTACTGCAGAGACTAGGGCCAAA